>BRDA01056397.1:0-16816 GCA_036984385.1 Crenuchus spilurus
ACTCCTTATACACTATACCCTCTCTGTACCCTACGCTCCTTATACCCTCTCTGTACCCTGTACTCCTTATACTCTATACCCTCTCTGTACCCTACACTCCTTAAATCTGTCCTTAAATGTTCCTTTAAAAACATTACCTGATTTGTCCACTATGAATGTCTTTTCCATTTCTTCCATCAATTTTGAATCATGCAGTCCTGCTTCTGTCATATATATATACAGTGATATGAGAACATTATCACCACTCCTGGTTTGAAGCCAGGACGTTGCAGATGCCACCTGCCAGTGTTTACTGCATGTATAAATAAGTGAACACACCAGTCAGTTGTATCAGAGTGTAAAACCATCATCATGGACAAAGTGCGTGATGTGACTTCCAAAAATATAGGGTACCAGTTGAGCATGGTGAAGGCAGCATCTCAGGTGTACATTATAGTTCTACAATTACAGACTGTAGTCCATCTGTTTCTCTGTCTACTTTGTTCAGCCTGTTCTTCAATGATCAACACACACTGGGGGAACTTGCTTGATGCAGAATTGTAAGAGGTCTAACAAAGTCATCAATATATGATCTATCAGAAAGGGCTTCATTACATAAAAGAGCAGAGTTTATATTGGGCTGGTCATATGCAAATGTACAAGTCTTGTAGATTTTGTTCTTTCATTTGCATGAAAGTATTTTAGGTATATTAAGTAAGTTAATATTTCAAAAACAAGCCCCTCCCACAAAGTGTGTGATGTGTGTAAATTTGTACTTCTATCAAATCATTTAGTAACCTTAATCCTAACACTAACACTTTGGACTTGGCTTTGGCTCACTGATTTAGGACTTTAATATTAATAGTAATCATTTAATATTAGCTGAGTAATTGCTAATTGCTTAACACATTCTTACCTTCCCTACAAGCACAGACATGTATCAATCATACAGATCAATCATACAGAAACACAGTCATACACACACACACACACAAAACAATCAATCATACACACACACACACACACACACGAACACGAACACTCAATCATACACACACAGTCATGCACACACACACACACATACACACAAACACAATCATATACACACACACACAAACATGAACACTCAATCACACACACACAAATACTCAATTATAAACACACACAAATACTCAATCATACACACACACACACACACACACACACACACACACACACACACACACACACAGGTGAAGTTTGAGCTGATGTCTCCCTGGTCTGTTGTTTAGTCACTCTGATTAGAGCTGGTTTTGGGTGAAGATCCGTGTCAGGACATTTTTGTCTCTCGTGGCTACTTGAGTCCAGCATGATTATATAAATAAAGTCTACTTACTATTCAGAAGCTATGATTAAGATACAAACCACATCACATGTATAATTTTTACAGGACTTTTTACAGTAAATGGTGCATATCTGACAGCAGTGAGTTTAGCAGAGCCCTTCTGACACTTCATCTGTTCATTATTCACACTATTAGGTGGTTCTAATCTTTCAGTACTTGTTTCCAATTTGTCTTTGATTTCCTCTCTCGTATAATTTGCTAGATTAACCCATCACTACTAATACTTTACTATTCAGACTTTCTTCAAGAAACTGAGCCCATCACCCTTATTACATTATTCGTTATATGTTCAAATAAAAGAAACACATCCAAAAGTCACAGAAGCCAAACTGGTTTAACACTTGAACCCTTTACTGAGTATCGTGATATTTACATGACTTTGTACAAATGAGATGTTTTTTGTGTTGTGCTGTCAAAAACACGACAGATCAGTAACAGCTTGTTCTGACTTCTCCATGCTGACTGACCTGTCTGCTGTCTGGCGCAGAGAAAGAAAAAGCTGTGTTTTTGTGGATGTTGCAACGGCAGCCTCCGCGCTCAGCACCTCTGTCCACGACTCCTCTCCCTTCTCCGCCTCCTGTCGCTCCTCCTGGTCGGAGCTCCAAAACTTCCCTTGGCTTCATCTCCACCCCGCTGATTTGGCCTATAAGAAAGAAAGCAGAGACGGCAGTCACGCGTGCACAGAAACATCCTGCTGTACATCTGACTAAACCTTCTTCCTCGCCAGTGAAAATTGTGACAAAATTTCCTGAAGCAGAGAAAACAAGCCTGACGACCCAGAGGCCAGCTTACTCCCAAGAGCTGTGGCTGTACAACCAGACCGAGGAGCTCGAGACTTTCCAGGTGGCGTCTCTTGGGAATCGCAAGAATAAGCCACTCAGTCAGCCTCAGTGGGTTCTGAGTAGGAGCAACAAGAACAGCTCTGAGACGCTGGATTACCCGTCTGGATTCGGTCCAGAGGCCTTTCTCTACGACATTGACTTAGACGACGATGTCTTCAGATTATTCGACTTCGACGTGACCTACTCTCTGGATGAAAGCCCAGCCACTGCAGTTCCCCTGAACATGTCTCTGTTAGAAATGGGAAGTTTGCCTACTGCCAGTACTGACACCAGCAAAGCTTTAAGCATCCATAATCAGTCACAGTCAGACTCATCATGGATTGCCCCTTTAGACCCAGCTGTGCAAACAGGGCTAGGCACACTGACCGGGCAAATACAACCAGCACTGTCACCTACCTCACTTAATTCAAGCCTAATTACCAACATGCACTGGGTTCATACGGAGGGCAATGAATACACCTTTATGGACATTCAGCATCAGAAAGACCCCACATCTCATCTGATAAAGCCCACTGCTGTCACACAGACAGGCACTTTAGACGAGGGGTTTGGACGGACAGTGGTGAAAGAAACGGGGTTTAATCTTTCACAGACCACTCCTCTGCAGTCCTACTCCGACTACCTTCCTTATCAGGCAGAACTGCTAGAAGAAAGTCATCTCCCTTCACAAAGCAGCCATCCTGTGTCAACAGAGGCAAGTCCGACTCCCTCTCTGCTCCCCTCTTTCACCACTGAATCAGGGCTACTTATGGATTCAGCTCGAAGTGACGCCACACTGCTGAGTTCATACAGCAGAACGATGAATGCCACAGAGTTTTACGTAACGATGGAGACCGCCAGACCCAGTCCGTGGTCTCTGCAGACAGCCACTGGCATTCCCTTAGCAGCGACGCCCGGCTCTGCTGGAAGTCTCTTTGGCTCAGGTGCAAAAGACAATAGTGAGCTGGTTTTACCATCAAAACATCACTTTATTCCCAAACAAACCCCACACACTAACATCTCAACCTCTTCAGTTACTCCCAGCTTAGCAATGTTGTCATCAGCGGTCGGCCCGTCCGAGTTAGATCTGGAGCCAAATGAGACTCTTTTTGGGGGCTTAAATGGGCAAATGGATGATCGCTCACATACATCTCTTATTTCTGTCAACAGCAGCTCTGAGTCAGCGCATAGCATGGCGACCGGCCCGACAGATGAGCGGGGCAGGTCTCAGTCCTCGCTGTTTAATTTAAACTCTCAAACTCTCAGCCCACCCTCTCACAGCAGTCCTCTGCCAATAGGTGGAGCCACTGAGATGGGGATACACTCTCCCGTAGCCTCATTACCATCACTGTCAATCAATGTTGTTGAGGCACAGCTGTTTCTAAACATATCACGTGAACCTGTTTTCTCTGAAGCTCTCAGCTCTGAGAATAGTCTTAAACTGAGCCAAGACGTGAACACGAGCATCCAAATGTATAATACTACCAGCTTTATACACACTTACAACAGTACACACCTTCCCTTTCCTTTCACAGTCGTGCCAACTGCACACCACGTTCAGAGCATCTCACAGTCTAAACCACCAAGCCGAGAGCCATCAACAATGCATACGACCATGACAAGTGTAGCACATTTACCCATCACACAGTATCAGCCTGCGTCCATCAGCGGACTTCAGCACTTCTCCATCTTACCCAGCAAACACACCTCTGCTCCACCCCTTCACCCAACGGATGCCCACATGCCCAGCAACCTTCAGGATCCCAAACATACCCAGTCCCCAACAACAGTGCAGACACTTCTGTCCCAGAATGAGTCAGCAAAGCCCTCCAGCCACAACCACAATGCACTCGTTGTTCGCCCCGGCACCACAGATACAGAACCACCGGCCACTGACGACCCATTCTTTGTCCCCACAAATGGCACGGCCACTCTAGCCTTTCCGCCCAAGGGAGCCGTCGCAGGCTATGACACTGTGCCCACAGGCATCACCCAAGGGACCACTACAGACTCCCCTATGCTTGCTCCATGCCCATGTAAAGCTCGCTTTCATATTACATGTCTGTGTGGACTTTCAGCCGGGAACAGTATGTCCTCCAATAACGCAGTAGACCTTAGAAACAGACGTACTTCCTCCTAGTGAAGCTCTGCTCGGTGTTCTAGTCATAATGATCAGTCTGTTCTCTCCTCATCGATGCTGTACGAGGACACTGAACTTGATTTGCTGTGATTTGGTGGAGGGAAACAGATAGTGAGACTAGTTTTAACACTAATCACTGCTTCCTAGTGCAGATACGAGGCTGTCCTGTATCTGTGATCATCACTCTGCTTTCTCAGGAGACTCTTCTGCTGTGTTCAGGTCTTGAGACAGTTTGTTAAGCAGTGTTGGGGTAAAGCCGACAAAGCTGTGGGTTACATTAATATTAATGACTTCTTCCTGCAGGGAAGTGATGTGATTACAGTATAAAATGTCATAATATACTTACTACCATGTGTGACCCCGCCAGGGAAAACCAGGACAAGTCACTGGGCAACTTATTGAGATATCGTGTCAATATCATGTCACTCACATTAGCGACAAAACTTAGCCACTCTGTGACAACAGTCTCAGATATCTATCAGAGTACATATTTTGATCAAAAACAAAACTTAAATTCACAAAAAAGTTGTTTTGAAAAAAACAAAAAAACAAACAAAAAAATGACTTTGACCTGGTTTTCCCTGGCAGGGTCACATTTACTCTACAGACAGATATTTAATTAATTTACTTAATGAACACCAGCAGACTGGATTTAACATAATGAAGTACTGATGAACTAAATCAGAATTAAATAAAACTGACATGAACCCAACACACAGACAGCTTCTGTTTTATTAGTTTGGGTTCTTTGGTTCTGAGCATGACATACAGTCCACAGATATGAATCAGATCTTTTAAGGGAGCATAAAAACTTTACTGATATATTAAAGGTTTTTAAGCAGAATTAGTCCAGTTCAGAGTATTTAGACTATTCTGAGTGTATTTTAGTGAAACATAGTGAGGTTAGATTTTTACATAAAATCATGAGTAAAGTAATCCTCTTAGAGAGTCAGAGAAGTAATGACTGGCTTATTAATAACTAATAACTTGTAATAAATCATTTATTTAAGTATCTACCCCATCACTGTGTAGATCAGTGAGTGTTTGAAGTCTCCTAAGAAGGTCTTGATGGAGTAGCGATGCTTTGTGCTGTAGTCTTCACTAACTTAATACGATACACAAGAGCCCTCTTGTGATGCTGTGAGGCATAGCAGTGAACATAACCATCAGTGTGTTCTGCACTTAGCACTATTACTTTATTTTCAATTTGAACACTTTTGATTAAATATCTACATTCTAGCAACAAATTCAACAGTAAACACAATTTTCTAACAACAGGTTTGTGTTAAAGCACATATGTAATGTTTATATCTCATTACTGCATCACTGCTGAGCTACACAGTAAAAAGTTTAACATTTTAAATAAAAACTCCTAAAAACTAAAGAATTCTTGCTTAAATTACAGAAACGACATTCTACAGGATTTCAGTAACAGGAACAAACAAACCCATCACAGAGGAGGTGCTGGACCAGTGGGTATGTCTGTATATCTACACACTTCAGTTGTCATTTCTACCTTAAACTTCTGCACTAAATCAAACATCAAAAAGATGTTTACCTCTTAAAACTTCTTAAATATTTAATATTAATAAATATTTTTATTACGTTTCTTACTGCAGATGTTTACATATGTTTAGAGAAAATTCTCATATAATCTGTAAACGTCTGAGCAGCTGTAGTTAAACTACATGTTTAAGATGAAGATGTAAACTACATCTTATGCACATTTTAATGCACATTTACTGAATTCACCATAAGACACTCATGGCTCATTAAAATATTGTTTTAACATTTAATATTTTTGTCCAATGTGTTAAATTCAAGAAAGAAATATAAACATAATAGAATTTTAAATATTCTAATTATTGTTGATGTGTTAATCATTTTCATTAAGAAAATCAACCAAATGTATGATTATTTGTCCAGTGTTCCCCAAACATTGACTGTATAGATTTAATAACCAATCTGTATCAAAGCCTTAATGAGTAAACCAGGCATTTCCATGTTTCTGAAAGTAAAAAATAAAACACATTTAATGTGTCATAACTTTTGCCACTTTGAACTCTTTTCATCTGACCTGTTTCTAAAATGTTACTTCAGTAAATGAAGAGTAACTGTGCTAAAATGTTTATTTGTAGTTTGTTTTTAAACTCCATGACCATAATATGACAAACTGTATATACATGCACTCAGTAGCCACTTCATTATAAACTGTACACATACATCTTCACTCCTTTCAATAGTCAGGACCCCCACAGAGCAGGTGGATCATTCTCAGTGACACTGATGTAGTGGTGGTGTGTTAAAGCTGCTGTTGATGTTTAACACTGTGTCCACTCACTGTCTATTAGACACATCTACCTTGTTGGTCCACCTTGTAGAGGCAGTAGTTCTAACACACCACCACCACATCAGTGTCACTGACAATGATCCACCTGTTCGGAGGGGGGGGGGGGTCCTAAATTGGACAGTTGTGGAGATACAAGGAGGTTGTCATAATGAAGTGTCCATTGAGTAAAAGCTGTATTTTTCATTTCTTTACAGTTTAACCAAACATTTCAAGACTGGACCTACACTGTGTATGTGTACAACGTTAGGTGAGAAATGTTTACTCACCTGCTGACATCAGTGTGTATCACTGCATAACATCATCTTAAGACACTTATTATTAAATAATATTCTTATGTCTGTATTTTTATCCCAGTCTTCAGCCGGACACCTCCAGTACTATAAGCTCCAGGTAAAAGTGAGATCCTCTCTCACTGACTTTAAAGATGTAACATGTGTCAGGTGAGTAAATGTGTGTTGTTGCTGCTGTGTTTCAGTTTTGTGTGCAAAGCCCTGCTGAAGTACAGAAACACGACCGGAAAACAACTGACCAGCACGGACATCGAGAACAGGCTGAGGAGCACTCCTACATACAACTTTCAACTGGACAGTGTGGTTGTAGAGACCATCGGTATGAACTTCAGAGTTTTACGCTGATCTTCACTTATTTACAGCTGATATTAGTCCATAAACAACCTTAATAAACACTATTAATCACTAGAATTGCAAGGGTTCACCCCACAGTCGGGTATCTGGACACTTACAGGGGACTGACCCCACAGCGTGGTGTTTAGACCCTTACAGGGGACCAGCCCCACGGCACAGCAATTGGACCCTTGCAGGGGATTGCCCACAAAGACCAGTAAACCAGCTTGCCTTGGTGACTACGGTCTGTTTTTTAGGTGTGGTGCAGTACAGCTGCTCCTCCTCCTTATTTATAGCACTGAGTGGGCTGCAGTAGTCCCCTATGCCAAGGTAGGATTCCGGCAGGGAGGCTTAATCCCCCACAGATCCTCTCGAGTGGCGAGAGAGGCTACCCTCAGGCAGTGGCACCTTCAGAGTGTGGGAATTTCTTTAGACCCACCCCAGGTGGCAGCACACCTTGGTAAAGTGTAGAGCCTTCCCTCAGGTGCTGTCGAGGTAACCTTTTACTTTCTTCTGGGCTGTATCATACTTCTATCTCCTCTGAGTGAGTGAGTGAGTGAGTGAGTGAGTGATGTCAGGTGTCTAGAACAGGAACATCATGTAAGTGTGTGTCTACAGAAAACTGTGCAGCAGAAGAGAACCCGTTCCACTATAAATGGTCGGAGAACAGACCGTCAGTCACACAGTACATCCCCTGCTTTCCTTACAAAGAGGAGAACGCGTCTAGAACCTGGTGAGAATTTTAGCTGTTTACAGTCTAATTCTACATCTTTTATGTTTATCTCAGAATGAGCTTTTTATGGATGTTCACACTGATCAGCCATAATATTTAAACTACTGACAGCATACATTTGGACCACTTTTGGCACTTACAGCTTAGTTGTTGCACTGACAAGTGTTCTGTGGGGTCAATGTCATGAGCCGGCCTTGACTTGGGTTAACATGTGGCCCATATAAGGTTGACCTGTGGCTCTGCTGAGGCAACCAATCTCACCTTGATTCAATGTGGCCAGATGTGGGCTACATTTGGGCCATTCTTTGTTATCTGGGATGAAATGAATAACATTATGTCATTACAGTGACACTTCTGAAGAGTTGTCAGCAGGTGAGCAGTCAGTACTTGATGAAAAATGGGTCAGTGTAAGGATTTAAGCCACTCTAACATGGCTGAGACTGTGATGACTAACCAATGGGTCAGAGCATCTCTAGTGAGGAGGGTTAAAAATGGTATACAAATTGTGCGACAGGGTCCTGGGCACTGATAACATCTTAGTGCCAGACCTTAGACATACACAGTGTATGGCAGGTACTTTTAATGTTATGGCTGACTACTGCTCATACTGTGAACTTTAAATAGAAGTCAAACGTTTTCTTCTCTCAGCGTTATTAACACAGAAAACTACACATCAGTTTGGGACTCACCAGACCTCAGTAACTGCAAAGACATAGAAGATATTACAGTTTCTCAAGGTGGGCATCACTCCTGCTCTTAACAAATGAGAGACACTGTGTTCAGTATCAGATCATCAACTTTCTTTGTGTTTGGAAACAGAGAATGCGGCAGAGGTGGCTGTCCAACTGGCTGACATTACCAACAATGAGCTCTCCACGGTGGAGGTGTCGAAGGTGGTGTCTATGGTGCAGAAGCTGGTGAATGTGGCACGAATCAATGCCACTTTAGCCACCACTGTGGTCACCATCATCTCCAATGTCATGAACAGCTCAGAGTCTGAACAGATGGCTGCCTCAGGAACGTAGGTGCATCAGCTTCAGATCAGCCGAATAAAAGCCAGAAAACATTTCAGCGGTAAACTGTAAACATAGGACTGGTCCTCACTTTGACTGTGTAACACTGTTACCAGCATCATCGAGTGACCTGTTCTCAAAAATATTCTTCACACTGCAAAACAGCACTACATGAAATAAGCCAAATATTCCTAAATGTGATCATTTTTTCTGGCTTTGAGAAAAAAAATAGGTTAGCCAATTAGCTTGGCTGGAATTCTTATAACTAGCAAATGAATCTGACTCACATGTGTTTTTAAATTAAACTAAATTGTCAAAAAATGAAAGAAAATTGTGCTTCTTACAAGCAAAAATTGCTTTTCTTAAGAAATATATTTTTTAAATGAGTGTTACGAACTCTTGATTTAGAGTCATTAAATACATTTCTTAAACGGAGAATTTGTTTAAATGGCCTTATTCTTTAAATAAGAAATTTAACCTTTTTCTTATTCTGGAATTTCAACCAAACCATAGTCATACTAACTGGTAAATAAAGCTGAAGATGAGCTGAAATATCTTTTTAAGAAAAAGTTAGACATGTGTTTTTAGAATGAGCTTAATTTTCTTGTGCAAAACTTGCTTGTTAAGAGGATTTTTTCTTTTTAGACAAAAATAAGAAAAAACATCCATAAACAAGATTTTTTTTACCTTCTTAAAATTTTTTTTTTTTTTTTTTTTTTTTTTTTTGCAGTGCATTCAGGGCTCTCAAAACCATGGATGAACTTGTGCAGAAAATTGAGTTTGATGGTCCGTCCTTAACCATCACCAGTAAGAACCTGGCTGTTGGGATCTCGGCCCTCAACACCAGCGATTTTAATGGGACCAGCTTCAGCGCTTTTATTCCACCCAATGCCACTGACCTGCAGGTACTGTGTGTGTGTGTGTGTGTGTGTGTGTGAAGTTGTATAAGAATGTAGTAAAACATGGTAAATGTGTGATTAGAGTAGGTCAGTAGTGCAGGTTGGAGGGTGATAGTCAGGATTAGAGAACAGACGGTCTGTTTTGTTGTATTGTTTCACTTCTCAGAGATGATGTTACTGCTGTGATGTCAGAAGAACAGGCTGAATAATGTGTCTCTACCTTCCTTCTCTCTTTAGATCGACTTTGAGTCTGAGATCCAGAATCCTTTAGCTGTTGTTACACTTCCTGCCACATTACTGCACAACCAGAGCAGTGTAGATATGGAGGCCATCTCCAGAATCAACTTCATGTTCTTCAGTAAGACAGGACTGTTTCAGGTCAGGATTTTTTTTGTACGTTTATTCTTATGTTATAGCATGGAGCTAAATCTGCAGTTACTGAGTTATTCAAACCTGATGGATGTTCTTGTCTGCAGCATTTTGGTGCAGTAATGGTAAGACAATAGATTCCTGAGTGAAGCGATCAGACTAATCCTCGGGGTTGAATTCTAAATACATATTAAAATCAGCAATGAGGTGAAAATGATTATTAATCAGCTCGTATAAACACTGACCTTTAAATTCTAAATAACATTTATTAATACCAGGGCTGTAGTCTGGTCTTGAACTCAAGTTCAGATTGTTTTCTAAAGTCTTGGACAAGACAGCGAGGACGTGTATAAGACTTCTTTGGGCTCAACCACAATCAGCGATATTTAAAAAATTCATTTATTTGTAACTCATGTAAGACAATCAAAGCCAAACCATCACACATGTGTAAGATGTAGCTGGACTGAGAAATGGGCAGTGCCTGATGTATTCAGAGCTTTGTTTGGATGCAGGACACTGATGAAAGGATGTTGTTTATCTGTTGGCTGAATCCGATGTTGTAATATTCAGTTTTTACAAAGAAAAACAAACTGTAAGTTTATCAGTAAGTCTCACAGACTTTCTCAAAATCCAACATTCACTTTGGTCTGGTTTGAAATGAACTTACTGATGAAGCCGACCTGTAGCTCTGGTTTGTAATCAGGAAGGCAAGGTCTCTGCTCTGTGCCAATCTCAAGAGTCATTGGCACCAATGTGGCACCACTGTTATGTTGGGAGACGCTCAATGTACCAGAAGTTCATTCTCAGTACAGCTTCACTACAGCAGCTCTAGAACATCACACAGTTAGTGGTTTTTGAGATACTACCTCCACCATGTTTCACAGGTACACTGTTATCATGTACATCAGTCACATCACGTCCTTTGTCCATGATGATGGTTTTACTCTCTGATATGTTAAATTATTAATTAGATTCAACATTTTTGTCAATGTGATTACACACAACATAATTTGACCTCATTTAACTCATCTGTGCAGTGAAACACACACACTAGTGAACACACTAGGCAGTGAGAACATGTGCCCAAAATGGTGGGCAGGCCTATCCATGCTGCCCAAGGAGCAGTTGGGGGTTAGCTGCCTTGCTCAAAAGAAACTTTAGTCATGATCTGCCTGGGGATCAAACTGACGACCTTCAGCTCACAAGACCACCTTCAGATCCCTAATCACCAGACCACGGCTGCCCCATCACTGCTACAACTGACTGAGGTGCTCACTTATTTATAATGCAGTAAACCCAGTCACGTGACATCTGTGACTTCCCAGGCCAAACAATGGCTGGTCATAATGTTCTGAGATTAATGTGTAGTATTTTGTGATGTAATTAATTATGTAAAAGATCATTACTTATAAACAAGAACAACTCAAAGTATTCAGAAGACTTTTTTTTTTTTTGCATTCATCCTTGACTTGATCTGGACCAGCCAGAGTTTTGAACTGATCTTGGAATCGGCCTTGACTACAGCCCTAATTAATACCTAACAAAGTGTGCTACACTTCTCACATTGCCCTGAAAACGATTCACTTTGGACAGTTGTTTTGCTTTATGTGTGTAATCCCTAAAAATCATAATCAGGGATGTTTCAGTCCTGAAGTTGCTTTTCTCTGATTTCTGACCACTGTGGCCATAGTTTTATACGAGACCACATTGATGTTCTGCTTGACCCTGATTGTGGTCATTTGTCCTTTACTCTAACAGAGTTCCTGGTGTGTATCTGTCTGGTGCTGCTGGATGTCTATGAAGGAGAATGACTATATATGGCTTAATCATTTCTTTTAGGATCAACAGAGCAACGGCAAGTCCTTGAACAGTTACGTGGTGGCCAGCAGTGTGGGCAATTTCACCATCAGTAACCTGAGAGACCCGGTCCAAATAGAGATCTCCCACGTGCAGTATCAGGTAGTAATCTAACTGAAGCACAGTCAGTCAGTACTGGAATGGACCAAAGAGTGGATGGTGTTCCTCCAAAGCCAGAAGAAAGGATTTTGGTGATATCAGAGCAGAGTTTCTTAAAGTATCTTCTTTCTTAATTGAGTAGTTTCATTCAAATGAATATGAATCCTCTTATGTTTCTTTCAGTGGAATCTAAACCCAGTGTGTGTGTTCTGGGACTTTACAATCAACAGTAAGTCTGCTAATCAACACTATTGTTCATCATTTCCAATGTGGCTCCATCTAACAACCTGCATAAGAACATCTGTCCTGGGGTCATTTCTTCTTCTACAGCAACTTCTCTGTGATGTTATATCCATGTCATTGTTCTTCCCCCTCCTCCCCTGAGAACATTACAGGCCAAATTACTATATCATGGAAATCTGCCACCCTATAGAGTTCAGACCCAACACACTAGTCTTGTTTCCATTGCAGTTTTGTGCAAAACTTTATCGATATTCTGTTTTGTCGAAAAAATGCAGTGTTTCCATTAAATGTGAAATACTATAATAAAATCACGTGAATATGTTTGTTCTCGTGATAAGTCATTACAAACATAGCGCAGTGGATGTAAACACATACTTCAGCTTTATACATACTGCTACCACGGCACTAGCGCTCATCATCAGCCAACAGAGGAGACGGCGACTTATCGAGGCTTTGGAATGACAAGCCCCTTATACTTGGGAGCGGCTACGTATGCGGCGTTTTTGGGAAACTGTAGTCGATGATTTTACAGAAGAGCTGTACAACATTTTAGAATGACACACTCAACTTTTAATGAACTTTGTGATGCTGTGAGATCTCTAGTGGAGCAGCTGCACATTGTCCAAGGATTCTCCTTGTTATTCCAAATATGCCGCGTCATCTTCATCCTGGCACTTTCTGTTGTTGTCGTCTTTTTCACCAACAGAAACGTCCGGTTGTTGATCACGTGACTCCCTTAATGCGAAAAAAGTTCGTTTGAGTGTTTACATTACACTTTTGCGTAAAAATCTTAGCGCAAAAGACTTTTATCGAAAAACGTGAGTTTTTTCAAAATTGTCGTGTTTCCATTAAGCTAAATTTTATTCGCAATTCTAATTTGCGATATTTCGTGGTCAATGGAAACGCGACTACTTAAGGCTGATTTGTGACCATGAAACACTTCATTACCTGGATCAGGTGTGTTAGATTAAGGGTGGAGTTAAACTGCAGGGTGGTAGAGCATCATGATCAGAAGTGGGCACCACAGTCTACTGTTTTTCTGCCAAACTTTTTTGATGAGTCACTAAACCATTTACTACATCTGGATCCTTCATAGATTTAAGATCTGACTGGTAGAGAGAAAGTGTTCAGTGTAATTTCTCACTCAACCATTTGACAATAGTTTTTTTTGTGCTAAGATGCTTCTGGGAAGGAAAGCACTGCATGATTCACTTTTAACTCTACCTGAATTTGTAGAAAGTACAGCAAACTAGAAATAGTCATTTTTATGTTTATCATTGTTACAGACAAGCCTCATACACTAATCTGAATAGGCCGTGTTGTTAATTAGGACGAATTTAATTATGCAATATGTCCAACAGATGGCACTGGAGGCTGGAACAGTGAGGGTTGTGAGGTCAGCCCTGAATCTAACTCCAACAGAACAGTCTGTCTGTGTAACCACCTAACACACTTTGGTGTTCTGATGGTAAGACGTGTCTCTTTTCACTCTGTACTATTACCAGATTGTTTGGATTTTTGCTCTATTCAGTCGTCTAACAACTCTGAGCCATGTAATCATCACTCCACTAGCATTGTGTACCCACAGAGGCACTTAACAGTTTGTGAACACTTTAGAATTATTTATATTTCTGCATAAACATTTCTGCTAAATCCGCTCACTTCAGCTCCTTCTACAACATCTCTACTGGATTAAGATCAGGACTTTGACTTGTTCATTCCACAACATCAGCTTTATTCTTCTTTAAACGTTCTTTAGTAGAACCTCTTGTGCGTTTAGGGTCGTTGTCTTGCTGTATGACTCACATTCTCTTGAGATTCAGTTCACAGACAGACGTCCTGTTTACTTTAGAATTCTCTGATATAATTCAGAATTCATTGTTCCATCAGTGATGACCAGCCGTCCTGGACCAGATGCAGCAGAACAGACCCAAACCTGATACTACCACCACCATGTTTCACAGATGAGGTGTTTATGGTGGAATGTAGTTTTTCCATTTCTCCAAACATAACACTTCTCACTTAAACCTCATGGTGGACTCATGAAGTTACTTTGGTTTCCTTTGTGACCTCTGTGTGGACTATTACATGTCTTAGTGACATCTTTTTTGGTCTACCACTCCTGAGGAGATTGGTCCTGAATTCTGAATGTCAGTCTGTCTGACTGTGGATTGGTGGAGTCCAAACTCTAGAGTAACATTTTCCAGTCTCAACAGCTCTTCTTCTGAACTCCTCAGAAATCTCATTTGTTCCTGATACACGTCCACAAACATGTTGTGAAGATCAGACTTTACTAGATCAGTTCTTTAAATAAAACAGGGTACCCACTCACACCTGATTGTTATTCCATTGACTTACTCCAATCACCTGCTAATCTTAAAGGTTCACATACTTTTAACTGTCACAGACTGTAATATTGGATAATTTTCCTCAATAAATAAATGAACAAGTCTAATATTTTTGTCTCATTTATTTAGTCCTTTATCTACTTTTAGGACTTGTGTGACAAAGTTTTAGGTCACATTTTTGTTAAAATATAGACAATTCTAAAATGTTTGAAGCACCACTGTGTCTCAGGTGTATTTGAAGGTGAAGAAGCTGACTGAGGATCTACAAGGACTAGAATGGTTAGCTCTCCATTAAAGGACTTTCTCTTTTATCTTCTGTAGGATATCTCTGGAGCTGCACCTTCGATCAATGAGAGGGACACAAAGATCCTCACCTTTATCACTTATATTGGTTGTGGCATCTCTGCCATCTTCTCAGCAGTGACAATACTGACTTACATAGCTTTTGAGTGAGTTTTTAACTTTTTAACTAAAAAATAAAACAATCGTCAGCTATTTGAAATATGCATCTGAAATGAAAGGCATTGAACACTGGTGGTGCTCTTGGCCTTCCTCAACCAAAAACACCATCAATGATCCATTATTGTGTATACACACACACACACACACACACATACATATATATACAGCACCCTCCATAATTACTGGCACCCCTGGTTAAGAAGTGTTGTTTGGCTTCTAATAAATTCTTTTTTAAGAAAAATAATATCAGACAACAATGCAAAAAAGAGAAAAATCTAAGCTTTAATTCAAGTGCCTTTACTTGGTGGGAAAAAAATCACACATTAAGAAATAAATCTTTTGAATGAAATCATGTGTGCCACAATTACTGGCACCCCTGGTTTTAGTACTTTGTACAACCTCCTTTTGCTACTTTGTACAACCTCCTTTTGCCAACAAGACAGCACTTAATCTTCTCCTGTAACTCTTCACAAGATGGGAGAATACAGAAAGAGGGATCTTCGATCATTCCTCTTTTCACAACCTCTCTAAATCGTCCAGAGTCCTGGGTCTTCTCCTATGCACTCTCCTCTTCAGCTCACCCCACAGGTTTTCTATTGGGTTGAGGTCTGGGGACTGAGATGGCCATGATAGGAGCTTGATTTTGTGCCTTGTGAACCATTTTTGAGTAAATTTGGCCGCATGTTTAGGGTCATTATCTTGCTGAAAGACCCAGTGATGACCCATCTTCAGCTTTCGGGCAGAGGCCACCAGATTCTTATTCAAAATGTCCAGATATATCAAAGAGTTCATGATCCCATGTATCCTTACAAGGTTCCCAGGTCCTTTGGAGTAGAAACAGGCCCACAGCATCACCAATCCTCCCCCATACTTAACAGTGGGCGTGAGGTGTTTTTCTGCGTACTCATCCTTGGTGTTATGCTTACAGTGTTTGTTGCCAAAAAGCTCTATATTGGTCTCATCTGACCAAAACCCGCGGTCCCAGTTAAAATCACAGTACTGCTTGGCAAACTCCACCTGTTTACACTTATGAGTATAACTCAGAAAAGGCTTTATCCATGCATGCCTCCCAAACAGCTTGTTGGCATGTAGATGGCGTCTGATGGTTGTTTGGGAGACCTCATAACCCCGAGATGCTACCATTTGATTCAATTCTCTTATAGTGAGCTTTGGAGAACTTTTTACTTCTCTTACCATCCTTCTCACTGTGTGTGGTGGCAAGATACACTTGCGTCCCTTTCCAGGATTGTTTGTCACAGTTCCAGATGTTTTGGACTTTTTGATGATTGCTCTGACTGTAGATAAGGGCATCTGCGGGAGAGTGGATATTTTCTTGTAGCCATTGCCTGATTTATGAAGGTCAACACACATCTGCCTTACTTGAATAGTATGTTCTCTTGTCTTTCCCATGTTTAAGAGTGAGTAAAAGGAATAGGCCTTTGTGTGATGCCATATTTATACCCCAGGGAAACAGGAAATTATTAATTACTAATTAA
>BRDA01056402.1:0-18191 GCA_036984385.1 Crenuchus spilurus
CATCTGTGACAGCAATGTGTGCAACTTCAAGTAACTGAATGCATTCACAAACATTTGGACATAGAGTATGTTTGTGGGACACTTGGTTGGTGGCCCGATTTTTCTGAAAAAGCATGTTAGATATTGACCACCCTAATACAATGTCATTCTGAGATACAGGATAGGCTGCATTTAGTACAGCTTTGCACAAGACATTTTGTGTGTTTGTGAAGCACATGAAAGCACACACAAGTACACAACTCAGTGAGTTATCCAGCCGGAGCCATCACTGCTCTTCAGGACTCTTTTGAGCACACTGACTGGGACATGTTTATGGAGGCTGCTTACAGCAACTTCCCCATCTTGGATGAGTACACAACATAAGTGACTTGCAACATCCTCAAGTGCATTGATGATGTTAATGTCACCAAGTCCATCATCACCTGACCTATTTAGAAGCCATGGATGAGTGCGTGAGAGACTCTGCCTTCAAATCAGGTGACAAGTCTGCCCTGAGTACAGAAAAGAGCTGTACATACTGTCCCAGGCCTTCAGAGATGCAAAGTGGCACACAGAACAGTGGTGACACATGGGGCATGTTGCAGGCCATCCAGGCCATCACCAACTACAGGTCTTCTCCACCTGCCTGTAACAGTGATGCCTCACTTCCAGATGCTGTTGTCACCCTCAATAGATCCACTGCAGGTCAGGTATTGTCTCAACCGTGCTACGGCTGATGCCATAGCCACTACCTTTCACCTTGAACACACTCACCTGGACAAGAAGGACACATATGTTAGAATGCTGTTGACAAAACTAAGGAGATGGCTGACTTTGGCAGATCACAGAGAGACCACTCCCAGTGGAGATTGTCAAGAGCACCAAATTCCTTAGTGTTCAGCCAGCGGAGAACATCACCTGGTCCCTCAACACCAGCTTCATAAGCCCAACAGCATCTCTATTTTCTGAGAGGACTAAGGAAAGCTGACCTCACGTCCTCACCACCTTCTACAGAAGAACTATAGAGTCCATCCTGAGCACCTGCATTACTGTCTGGTTTGGGAATTGTACTGCATCAGACTGCAAGACTCTCCAGCATATAGTGAAGGTGGCTGAGAAGATCATTGAGGTCTCTCTCTCTTCATTTATGGTCATTTACAACAAACACTGCATCCAGAAAGCTCTCAGTATTGTGGAAGACCCATCACATCCATCACATGGTATCTTCATCCTGCTGCATTCGGGTAGAAGATACCACAGCATTTGGTCCTTCACTGCCAGACTGTGCAACAGTTTCATCCCTCAGGCTGCCAGACTCTTTAACACACACAGACTGACTGCACATTTGCACATCATTGTATATTGTCCCACTCATTGGAATATTTGCATTCTGAAATATTTGCACATTGCACAGTACCATGTACTTTGTACTGTCCATCATTAGATTTGCACTGTTCTGTAATGTGTTTTAGTCTAGACAGAGGACTTGTACTATATTATAATTTCCTGTATGACTGCATGTTTATTGTATGTTGTCAATGCCTTGTGTTCTGTGTTCCACCTGGTCCTGGAGGACCACTGTTTTGTTTCACTATGTACTGTACTGTATATAGCTTAAATGACAATTAAAACCTCTTGAACTTGAGTGTGAACCATGGGATAGCCCACTAGTATTCTTTTGCAGCTAAGAAGCGATTACACCAACACCAATTACCTTAAACTATTTTGGAACATATAGCACAAAAACAACATAACAGAATTCACTTTAATAGCAGTATAGCTCCCATACCTCTCATCCCTTATGTGGATTTGTCTAACAGTGAGCTCTCTGTTGGAGAGGTCTTACCAACCAGTGAAGACTGGAGATGTCAAGGTTTTAGGTGGTAAAACAATAGTCCAGTGTTTATTTGTCAGATGTATTACAGTGTCACTAATGGTAATAAGTTCCACACAGGTGCAGCTCATTGCTGGACACAGGTGGGCTCTGTGCACTGTAACCACATATTCAATATTAGTCTTAAGCTTTATCTGACTCCTCCAACATCATTAGACTATACAAACAAACTGCAGATGAGTGAGAGAGAAAGAGAGAGAGAGAGAGAGGCAGGGAGGAGGCAGTGCAAACATTATCCTTCTCAAAGAGCCTATTCATGGGCATCCTCACATCAGAGTGTTCTGCATTCTTCTGTTATTTACTGCAACCCAGGGATCCTCTGAGAGAGAGAGAGAGAGAGAGAGAGAGAGAGAGAGAGAGAGAGAGAGAGAGAGAGAGAGAGAGAGAGAGAGAGAGAGAGAGAGAGATGCCTTTACCCTGGTCCTCACTTGACCTAACTTTAACAGTTTCATCAGGAGAACCTGAGTAGTTTCTGTTTAATCTCTCTTCACTTCAGCTTCCTGTGCAGTGCCAATACTGACACAGAGCACAGAACAGAACACTGGTGACATTTTGTGATATTGCCAGAGGTGCTTGCCAAGGAACTGCTTTTTTCTGTGGAGAACGGTTTGAATGTACAGAAACTAGAGGAATAAGCCAAGTGCAGTTCAGCTGTCACAGCAGCCACTTCCACTGCATCTGCATCCGATGCTGCTTCACTGTGGAACTGAGCAAACTCTGATTCCTGACTGACACATCTGATGAGTCTCTCAGTTTCTACAGCCAAACTCACATCTGGCTGCAGGATTCAAGGAAGCAGCAACTTTCTCTTAACGCAGTAATTTGCACAAATTTCCACAATTTTCCCCTTAATGATGTGCTGAGTGATGAAAAGAGAATAACGGCCATCCTATCCACTCAGAGTGACCAGCTATTCAACTAAGCATCTTCAGAATACTTATCAAGGTGATACAGTTTGAGGCTTGATGCTAAGTGGAATAAGCTTTCTTTAGCTTAGCTACATTAGCGCTGTAGTTGCAGAGCAAATATCAGACACCAAACAGTCTTGGCCGACTGACTGTATATGAGGAAAAATGTGTAAAAATTGTATTTATCACAGCATATGACCCTGAATGACCAGAACCAGGGAGTGGTAGATGATGTAGTCGGAACCCCCAAAGTTGATGGCAGCATAGACCAGTTCAGAGGAGAAAGCCCTTTTTAGTGAGTTGTGGTTTATTTTTAGCTGGCTGCAGCTGCTAGGCAGGCGGGCAGTACACTCCTGATGTGTGTGGCCTCACCGTGCAGAGAAAAAGAGAAAAACGAGGGAGAGAAGTAGTAAAAAACCCTGCTAATCCTCATTTTGGCAGGGTGTCATGACTGCAGATACAGTAGATGATAAAATACGCTACATAAACAAACTAAACACACATAAACTCAAACACACACACTCATATACACACATGCTTATTTGTACAATAGTTCCATTAAAAAAAATGGGCCTTCACATGTCTTTTCAGTGTTGCATCATTAGCCACTTTTGCAGTGAATCTTCCGCAAGAAACGATGCACTCCATCTTCAGACTTGCCTTTAGCTTTTATGAGCTTTTACTTCTTACAGTGTAATAACTGTGAGTGACAGGAACATACAAAGATTCTCAGCATTAGCAGGGCCCATATTTTGAAAATATATATCAATGCATAGCCTCCTCAGCAGCACAAGACCTCCCCACAGGACCACCAAAGGTCTCAACATTGCAGTGATCCTGGCGTTGGTTCACCTTGCAGATGTAAAGAGACAGTAGCTGTTGCTGCACCGTTTGTGTTGGTCTTCTAGGCCTGGTCAAAGGATGCTGTTGGTTGACACAGATATGTTTAAAAACATGTGTCTCATCCATTCGGCATAACACACACACACCACAACACACCACCACCACATCAGTCTCACTGCACTGCTGAGAATGATCCACCACCCAAATAATTCCTGCTCTGTGGTGCTCCTGTGGGGGTGCTGACCAGGACAAAAGGAAGCTAATAAAGTACACAAAGAGACAGATGGACTACAGTCTGTAACTGTAGAACTACAAAGTGCACCTTAACAATACTCATGATAGGAACTGCGGTTGTGATGTTTACAAAAAATATACAAAAATCATATTTATTATACAAACAGACCACAGAACCACAGAGTTTTTATGTGTAATGTGAGTTTTTATGTGTGGAGACCTGAGCCTTACAGTACTGAGAGGGCAGACAGAGATGCTCACTTCAAACCAAGCTCATACATACCTACCAAAAAGAACACAGCACACAAACCATATGGTAGACTAAGTGAACTCAGGCACACTGTCTCTCTCTCAAATTTATACAGTATGTGCATGAATTTAGGAACACACACACTCACACACAGTGCCTACAGTGGGTCTGTGTGTGGGTGTGTGGTAACAATGGTCCGTGGGTTAGTGAAGGCAGCTCTGTCCGAGTCCTCCCCATAAACCTTTAATATAAGGCCTTTTAAACTGCAGTCGGCCATCAGAAGTCACTGCACCCTGTAATTGACCTTAAAAATACTTTCTGAAGAGGTCGGAGGCAATGTCATTGGCCAAAGGCCCAAGCGGTGGCTGAGCTGCCGGAGCCCAAAGGAGCCTGGGAAGGCTTCATGGTGTATATTTAGGGCCCTGTCCTTTGATTGGGGACAAGAGACACAGATAATGCCAGTCTGCATGTAAAACCACGCGCATCCGCCCTGAGGTGCCCCCTCATGTGGCACGATCTCTTCTCCCACGGCAATGTAGAACAGGTCAGACCAAGAGGCAGTTCTGCTTCTGAATTAAACTGGTTATAGTAAACTACAGCTCATTACAACTACATTCAGTGATGCTTATGTTGGCCTGTAGTCAACAAAACTAAAATACGGAAGAAAAAAGACTTTATATAATTTCACATAACGTAATTGGATACATTAAATTTACAAAAATTACAATTTACATAAAATTACAATTTGCATTCAATTCATATTCTGCACCAGTGACAAAAGCAAGACTAAAAGGGGGCTTCATTGGATGGATGTACAGTGGTAACCCTACTTACGAGTTTAATCCGTGCAGGAGCCGAGCTCGTTAGCTGGTTTGCTCGTTAGCTGGATGCATTTTCCCCATAAGAATACATGTAAAACTGATTAATCCGTGTCAGCCGGCCAATATACAGTATACTTTAATATGCTAAATAATGTGTTTATATGGGTTTTTAAAACATAAACGAGACGACGACGACGCTCGTGTAGGCTGGCCGCTAAAGAGAGGGAGACCGACGGTGCTCGTGTAGGCTGGTGGCTAAGGAGGACAGGAGGACGGGCGTACGTGTATGGCATGGTTACACTTATCATATGAAAAGTAAAAGTAAAATGTATCTAACTTTCTTGTTCACTACCTTTTGCTACCTTAGCGTCGCTTTCACTAGCACTTTCAGTTTCACTGGACAGAGGTCAAAGGTAATGACTGACCTCTTCTTCTACGCTAGCATCTAGGGGATGCTACGACCGCAGCGCCCCTAGCGGTTGGCATACTTGAATAAATTTACGCTACTCATTACTTGGAATTTTACTCGTTACCTGGAACAAAAATATTCCGAGATCTCGACTCGTTACCTGGAATACTCGTTAGTAGGGATGCTCGTAAGTAGGGTTACCACTGTATATGGATCTGCATTCCACAGAACAACAAAATCTAATAACAATAGCGGTATTAAATGATTTAATGATGAAATGGTTTTCCTGACCTTATCAAAACTATAAAAACATCTTCCTGAGTATTATTGCTCACAAAACATCATGTGGGGTTCAAGTTCAGTCTCTCTGGTACATGTATGAACAGGATACTCTACTTCATATCTGTGAGAGATACAGAAAGTTCAACTTCTAGCTCATTTTAAGAGCAGTGAACCATGCCTCAAATTCCTCACCTTCCTTGAAAGACCTCAGCGACTGACAGCTAATTTATGAGTGTTTTTCATGAAAGTAATGGTTTGAAATATATCACAAATATCTGTCTGTCTCATAAAGTATTTCATGGGGCTCAGAGCGATGGAAAGATATAAACTAATCCCTAACATAGCATCAACCGAGGGAGACAATGCAGTTTTTCACACATTATATCACTCCAAATCTAAAGCGCACTGTCTAGTTTGTGTTATCATTTACAAATTGCCTATTAATTATGCAAGTCTAACATGACCACAATGGCAGCCTCCACCAATAAAAACGACAGTGCCTGCCAAGCATGTGTGCTGCTACTGCTAAGATTCAGTATTTACTGCAGCTTTCAAAGCCTAGAAGTGCAATTTTAGAACACTTAAATCTCACTTCTGGCACTATTCAGTATCCGTTTATTTACACATCTATATGGTCGTCCCTTAAACATGCTGCCCATGTTTTCTTCTTATTCAATAGAAGGCCAAGGACACCAGAATGAGGAACGAGGGAAAGTGCATCTCAGGGGTCTGGAAACAGCCTTTCGGGAATATTCTGGAAAATGCCAAGCATCACTGGGGCTGAACATCTGCGCCAAGTAAAATGACAACAAAACCAGCCTTTGATGCTTGGAATTGACAGAACCTCAGCAGAATTCTAGAACTCTCTGAAGCGACATTCTGTGCTGTTGTTGTAGGTGACAGATGCAGCAGATCGGCAGATCCTTACCCATCTGGGCCAAGTGTGGCTGTCCGCCCAAGCTCAGAGGACACTGAGTTCAGCTGTGTAATTTAGTTCAGATGAGGTAAAGCAATATTCCTCCATTAATACAAGCCATATTCCTCCGACAATGATCCCGCTTTCTTCTGATTTTCTCTCCTCTTTCCTTTCTTTGCCTTTCTCCTCCTTCATCTTATATGTCCAAAGACTTTTTGGCACAGGATGAAAGTGAGAGAAAGGAGGAAGAGAGAGGAACACTGGACATTCGGAGATTTGCACAGCTCCATGCTCTCTATCACTGCATTCCCTTCATCAAGAAACCTCAGAGGAAAATCTCACTAATGCAAAATCTCAGGCACTGACTATCATCACGAAATTTTGCGTCAAACAATCACTAAGCACCATTAAACCGCTTAAACTCAATCGCGTTATTACACTTTATTTGATAAAGACGAAGGTCTGATGAATTCCTTGGCTTGATAGCATAAAGTGATTTCATCCTCCACTTGCTTAATGTCCTCTGTGCTTTATACGTGCAAATATTTTTGGTTTTAGGACCTGGCTCCAAGGACATGACCCAGCTTAACTTTCTTTGCAGAACCTTGTATCGGACTGTAAGAACAAGCGATTAGTATAGTGTTATGTGTAACAAGCTCTATTGCTCTACACTCTGGGTTTCAATACCCAGAATTTGGGCAAGACTTGTAATGCTACATTCATCTACAAATTGCTCTGGATGCTTTCTCTGTTTAGACTCTGCAGACTTCAAAAATAACCACATAAGACTAGTTGTGTTATTATTTCTTAGGGTTTGACAGTTGCATAAGTTTGATGTGCTTGGTGGCTTAGGCTTTTCCTACTACTCACCACTTTCCCTCAGCTCATCACTCCAGCCGTCCACACCTAGCGCTCTACCTCACATCCTCTTCCTTCACCCTGGCTCTCTAACAGCAGGCCACATTAATGAATGCTGGTGGCACTGTTGTTCACAGTGTGCTTTTGTACCCCCTCCAGTGCTGCAGGGTTATAGAATGATGGGCCTAATGCTGGTCTAACTGGCTTGTGTTGCCCTCTTCCTGCTCAGTCAGCATCATCCATGGCCAGACCTCATCCCTTCTACTCCCCAGCTGTGATAAACGAATAATAACAAGACATACAACTTCTTCTTGCCATTGGGTTTTCACTCGTTCTCCATCAGCAAAACTTTTTTTGTTGTTTTTTACATGTTTTCTCTGGAAGCTTCATCTTTATTCATCGAGCACATTGCTGTGCTGTGATGTCACGGTTGGGCTCTGCTATTGGCTGGAGCTTCTCACCCACAGCTTGAGTGGGACAAAAACACACCAGAGTAACTTCTCTTTTAAGAAGGAACATGAAATTAGTGGTGAATCATCTCTGGCAACCATATCATTATAATATTTTTTTTCCTTTCACCAAAATGATTTCAATTGATCTAAATTTCCATGAAATCAAACCCAAGAATAAGTGGCTCTACATCTTAGAGACAATACAGCTATCTGACCATCTAACTAAATTTAAGGGCAATCTTTGTTTTTTCTTTTCCAGCAAAGCTGCCATTCTTCAAATGTTTGTCCTCCCAAACTAAACAGACAGATGCTTCTATTTCTCAGATAATTTGTCAGAACTATTACTTAGACACTATTTAAATCAAGAGATAACCATAACCATAAACCATGACATATGTATCATTTTAAGGATATATTTTATACAGCATCCTGATACATGATGAAGCATCACTCAAGCTGAAAGATGGCACTGAAGATGACAATTATTTTGCTCTATTTCTGTCTATGACAATTATTTTGCCAATTTTTATCCCCTTCCTAATGTAGTAGTATTATTCAATTAACCCCTCCCATCCACTAGGGGCCTCTCCCCATCACTTTGCAATGTCCCTGATTCTAGGAGTGTGAAGACAAGCACAGCCTCCTCCGTTGCGTGTGATGCAGCCACCGCCTCTTTTCTAACTACCGCTGATACACCGTCACTGGGGAGCCTAAAGTGCTCGGAGGAAAGTGCAGGATTCCCAGCTCAGAATGGACCAATCATTAGACAATCTCTTGGGCCCCAGCTGTTGATGATAAACTGGGATTCAAACTCGCAATCCTCTGGTCATAGTAGGTTTTCCTGAGGTTGATACCAGACCTGCTGCTCACTTACATTGGACTAAAGCTCTAATGCTACTGCATTTTAAATTATGATACCTAATATGAATGCAATGATCACTATTATTAATATCATTAATGCTTTATACTATAGCACAATGTCAGATTTAACTAAGGATGTAAATCTGTGTCAGTAGTTTGATCAGAGGAGGATGGATCCCCTTTGTGAGTCTGGTTCCTCCCAAGGTTTCTTCCTCCAGCCTTGAGGGAGTTTTTCCTTGCCACTGTTGCCTTCGGCTTGCTCTCATCGGGCTTAGATTCAGATTGTTTGATATTAAATATGTAAAGCTGCTTTGTGACAACGCCCATTGTAAAAAGCGCTATATAAATAAATTTTGATTGATTGATTGATAGTGTCAGCATCTTAGCCTGCTGAGCCACTCGGGGGTCCCATTCATAATTTGCCTCATTTTAATTGTGCCCTATTAGAACACCCTATAAAATCCCTTTATGAGTATTATGTAGTTACTGATAACAAATGAAAAATATGAAATAATAGGTATTCAGCAGATTAAGTAAGTCACCAAAGGTGTCCTGTTATACAAAATGACTGGACGAGGCAGAGGAAAAGCTCTTCACAACACAAAGTTAGCACTTTCTTGGCACTGATACAGAATGGTGTCCCTTTATGTCCACCAATAGAAAAGAGTACTTCTTGTCTCCAGGGTACAGTGCATTTTAATGTACATCTAAGAGAAACTCGCCTACACTTGAGAGAGAAAAGTTGCTGTCTAGAGCTGCTCAGCAGAACCGTGAATAGTCTCAGTGGTCAGATCTGCCACATAAAGGTCATGTAAACCAGGGCAGGAGGGGTGAAGCGGAGTTTTAATCTGCTGCCTGCAATACCACATGCTGTCAATGCGCAAGCCCAGATGTGCTCACAAGCTCGTAGGAATCCGTTGGCATGCTATCATTATGGCCACACATGTATGTAAACATGTGCCAGCAAGGAAAGAGTGTCAGAGCCCACATGAGTGGCTGTCAAAGTCGAGCTCCCAGTGATGGCCCAAGAAGAAAAAAAAGACAAGCCATGTTAATTCCGTTATGTCAAAACAAAGGAGTTGGCAGGAGGATCACCATAACAACTGCTCCGGGCCATCTGTAGGCTACAGGAAAACCCAAATCATCCACACATTTGCCTGCACCAGCTCTCTGCTGACCTCTCTGACCCTGAGCTGTATGAGAGGGTACGAGGTGCTGGCCTGGAGGCCCCTTTAATGTAGTGTACAGTGCAGTGGGTCAAGAGGGGTGATGCTTTACAGAAGGCTGCTATCTCAGAGCTGTTTTTAAAAGAATAGGAAACAATGCATGTCTTAATTCTAAGTAGATGTTGGCAATATGTGTGCATCATTATATATATATATATACACCCTGTAGAGAAGAATGCCAACATGCCTAATGCCAGGCATGGTAAAGCCCTCCAGCATTGAGCTGTGGAGCAGTGGAACTGTGTTCTCTGGAATCATGGTGTTCCATCCAAAACTTCTGGGATGAGTTGAGGAGTTGTGGATTGTTTCAAAAGAAACAATGAATGAGCAGGTGTCCCAGTATTTTTGTCCATTTAGTGGGTGTTCTTAGGGTTTAAAAGGTTAACTGGACATAAACTAACAATTAAACCAAACCTAATGTATCCACCACAAGCCAGGATAAACACAGCTTTTGGTCATTTGTTGTGTGTGAGAATGAGGTGCTAATTCCATGCAGTTGAGTTTTGTGTCCCTTCATCTCTGCATCTGTTTTCTATGGCTGTGTGTGGAGGTTGAGCCCCACATTTGGGTGGGGGTATCCAGCACACATCTAGCCTGGCGGAATTTGACCCTGCATTGTTGAGCGCATCTGAGATTTATGGAGCTGCTGCAGGGTTTGCATGTGGCAAGCAGATGGTGGCATCCTTCTCTTCTTCTTCTTTTCTCTTTCTCTGCTGTTCTGCATATCAGTGCTGATTCTGCAAAGCCACCAAACACCTCCCACAACATAAACACAGCAGTCATGCCCTGTGCATGTGCACATGCACACACACACACACACTTCAACTTCAGCCCAACTCATCACTGAGACTTGCGTTTGTTACACTGAAGCTCTAATCAGCACTGTCCTCTGAGTACTTATCAAATGGATAGTGGCCCATCTTGGCTGCTCACACAGTAACCCTCCTGTTAAACACTCACCACCTCGCTGAATCCCTCAGCAAGCCTCCAGCATCCTCCGTATCTCTATCATTCTGATACACAATCAAATCCCATCTTTGGCTAAGACAGAATATTTAAATGGCAAAGTCTTTGGCCACCATCTAATAGTTCACAGTGAAGTCATGAGATAAATGAGACAACTAGTAACATCATCTCTGAAAGCAGATCAGAGAGAGCACTTCCATGCTTTTCACTTTGCTTCTTTGTGTTTCCTTTGAGGCCCCATAGCCACCCACATGCACTCACAGAGCTCACTGCTTCCCATTTACTGCTCATCACTTCCCATCAGACATGCTAGGTTGAGAGAGGAGAAACAAATACTCATAATGTAAATACACCTACTCAATTCTTTTGGGAATGACAGTACATCACTTCAATTCAAATTTATTTGTGCAGCACTTTTTATAACAGGTTTTATCACAAAGCAGGCATACAGAAACCTGGGTCCATGCCCTTAGTGGGCAGGCCAAGGCAGCAAATGTCAAATAAAGTCAGCAGAAAGAAAGCTTGAGAGGAGCTAAGATTAAAAAATAATCAAAAGTGAAAACGTGATCTTTAGCAAACTGTAGACGAGCAGCAATGTTCTTTTTGGAAAGCAGTGGCTTTCTCCTTGCAACCCTGCCATGCACACCATTGTTGTTCAGTGTTCTACTGATGGTGGACTCATGAACATTAACATTAGTCAATGTGAGAGAGGCCTTCAGTTGCTTAGAAATTACTCTGGTGTCCTTTGTGACCTCGCCGACTATTACACGCCTTGCTCTTGCAGTGATCTTTGTTGGTCGATCACTCCTGGGAGGGTAACAATGGTCTTGAATTTCCTCCATTTGTACACAATCTGTCTGACTGTGGATTGGAGGAGTCCAAACTCTTCAGTGATGGAACAAAATCTCCTTTGTTTGTGCCATGATACACTTCCACAAACATGTGTTGTGAAGAGCAGACTTTGATAGATCCCTGTTCTTTAAATGATTCTCACACACACCTGATTGTCATCCTATTAATGGGACTAATTTCACCTTCAAATTAACTTATAATCCTAAAGGTTCACCTACTTTTGCCTCTCACAAATATGTCATATTGGATCATTTTCTTCAGTAAGTAAATGACCAAGTATAATATTTTTGTCTTATGTGTTTAACTGGGTTCTCCTTATCTACGTTTAGGACTTGTGTGAACATCTGATGATGTTTTAGTTCATATTTATGTAGAAATATAGACAATTCTAAAGGGTTCACCAACTTTCAACCACCACTGTATGTCCACCCTACATACACCCGACATAGGGCCAACTTCATCTGGTCACAATGGTTAATATTAAGTCATTAAATAATAAATATTATACAGTAATAATATTTGCTGCCATTTTCACAATCATTATAGAAACATCTACTTATTTCCTTTCAAAACACAAATAAATGTTGAAAATGTTTACATATATTATTTGAAAACACAATGTTAACATTTAATCACTTCATTTCACATGTAAGAAAATTGTGTTTATAGTCTTAAAAGACTCCAGACTTTTAAACAGTAGTCTACATTCCTTTACCTTTTTCTGAACTATGAATACTAGCAGCTGAGCAAGCTTCTCTTATTCTCTCATATTCCTGCCACATTAGTCCTGAGGGTCAGCACGGTCAGACTGACTGAGGTGGATCATAAACCAAAAACATCTCAACTGTCAATCAAACCTGAGAAAACGAAACATCAGCAGGGTAATGTAGCGGTACAGGACACTATGTGATCTCCTTCATCTGAGAGTTATCCAGACCATAAACACAGATCAGACACCTCCAAACAGCTACGGCTCATCTTTTACTTATAATCTCTCTGTTCCCATTCTCTGTGTCCAGGAACGTTGAAAATATTGCATGTGCATGTAGTTGTGTGGGTAAGTATATGTGGGAGAGTGACACACTTGGCAAACTGCCATGGAGAGTCATTTCTGGTTGAGGCAGCGCTCATCTGGCCTGGTGGACATCTGGGCTCATGACTGAGGGGCGCTCACAGAGAGAAAGCAGAGACATTTAGCTTTACAGTCACTGCTGCATGTTCTCATTTTCCATCTTTAAACAGCAAAAATGAGAGCTGATCAAAACTTTAGCCTGATGGGCTCTGAGTGGCTCAGCAGGCTAAGACGCTGACACTATGACCAGAGGACCGCAAGTTCACATCCCGGTCATGCTGTTTGCCACAGAGAGCAAAATTGGCAGTGCTCTCTCTGGGCGGGTAGATGGTGCTCTCACTCTCACTATTACTCACACATTGCAATGTCCGCTGGCTCAGGCGTCGACTGATTGTCCATTCGAAACTAGAGACCCTGCACTTTCCTCTGAGCGCATTGGTTCCCCAGTGATGGTGTATCAAGCGGTAGTTTGAAAAGAGGCGGTGGCTGTATCACACACAACGGAGGGGGCGTGTGTATATCTTCACACTCCTAGAGTCAGGGACAGTGCAAAGTGATGGGGAGACACTAATGGGTTGGGTTAATTGATGACTACCACATTGGGAAAGGGAGAAAATTGGGTTAAAATAATTTAAAAAAACAACAACTTTAGCCTGATGTTACCAGAGGTCTTAGATCAGTTTTAAAGATGGATATCTATCCAGGCTCCCATCAAAAATAAGTCATTGATCACAGCACAAGGATGCAGCCATCCTCAGAGCTGCAGCTGTTTAGCTGGATTTACTTCATGGTCATCCTGGCCCAGAACTGGAGGTCAACTCATAGCTGTGGTGACTGGATAGCACATAGGCTGATGGGCCCATCTGCACACAGCATTATGAGGCTTCTGAGGGAAAGGAGGAACTTTCTGGACAATAATGCTTAACAACAGCAGGTTTTTGAAATGACGGTATGACGGAACTGGCTGACATAAGGAAAATAGCAGCAGACTGTTTAGCCATCTCCCTGTGCTCCTGCTTTGTGTATGTCAGAAAGTCCAGAAATCTGTCCCTGGTGTTCTTTTAGCTCCCTCCCTCTCTGTGTGTCTGGCCATTTGTGACTGTGTGTGTGTGTGTGTGTGTGTGTGTGTGTGTGTATGCGACTGTGTGGTTGCCCGTGCCATTCCACATTCTCTCGACTCTGCCACATGATCTCAGCAGGAAGGCTCTCTAATTCGGGTGAGAGCGAAAGACGTAGTCTGGAGCCAGGCCACTCTAGGTCTATGAGTCTCTCTCGCTCTCTCTCTTTTCTTCCTGCTGTGCAGGGTGGGGCTGTTTTACTGCCATCATAAGAAACACACTATTGATATAGGAGGTAGGCTGGACGGAGCCCCAGGCTAGAACTTTAGATGGGTAAAGTCAAGTGCCTAGAGAGCGAGGAAAACTCAGCATACTTCACTCCTCCCTCTCTCCTCTCTTCCCTCAGGTACAGATAAACTTCTGCCTGTTTGCAGGAAGACGTGGATCAGATGAGGGCTCTTTATCCCAACTGGAGCATAAAACAGTGTTAATAAATGCCAAATAAATGCCATTTATTACAAACACTTACATTGGGAAAAGTATGTGAACGTTTATGATTAGCAGATAAGCCAGAAGGCTATTGGAACAATGTTTTGTGGACGGATAAGATCAAAATAGATATTTTAGTTTTTGAGAAGTATTATGTTTGTACACAAACACTACATTCCAGCATTAAACATCATCCCATCTTTGAAACACGGTGATGGTAGTATCATGGGTTGGGCCTGTTTTGCAGCATTTGGCCCAGGATGGATTGCCATCATTGATGCAACAATGGCTTCCAAATTATATCAGCAAATTCTGTCTAGAACTTAATCTCAAGAAAATGTGGGTCACACAGCAACACAACAACCGTAAGCACACGAATGAAGGATATAGAGAAGAATAAAGTTCAGGTTTTGGAATGGCCAAGTCAAAGTCCTGACCTTAATCCAATAGAACATTTGTGGAAGGAATGGAAGCAAGCAGTTGATGGATTCTTCCAAGCTGATGTGCAGAACTGACAAACCATTACCACACACACACACACACACACACACACACAAGACATAAATAAAGACCACACTGCACCCCAATACATAGATAAACAAAGACAAATACATACACCAAGGAAGAGATATCAAAGCAATATTTATTTAGCAGTAACTCATAGTGGATGGATGGATGGATGGATAGATAGATAGATAGATAGATAGATAGATAGATAGATAGATAGATAGATAGATAGATAGATAGATAGATAGATGGATGGATAGATGGATGGATAGATGGATGGATAGATAGATGGACAGATGGATAGATGGATAGATAGATGGATAGATGGATAGATAGATGGATGGATAGATGGATAGATGGATAGATGGATAGATGGATTTTATACTTTATTCCATTTGACTGTGCCCCATTTTTCCTCAATCAGGGTAGAACCTGGGCCTCACTAGGCTCTTATGCACTCCATTGTGGCTGATACAGCACAGTAAGTCAGTACTGTCAGTACAAAAGTTATTACCTCAGTTTCCATCACATCAGCGATGTATCACTGGCTGGTAAAGGTCCTAGCAATATGCAATACCCTGGTTTTGGACTCAAAGTGCATTGCAAAAGGAAAGCTTTTGTGAGCCTCTCAGTGTTCATGTTCATTATAATCTACTGATTGAAATATTTCAGACAAATGTACTGCATTTCTTTTGCTAGTGTTGCACATTTAATGGCCAGCAGTGTACTGTCTACACACATGCATCTCTTTTCACAAACCTACTGCTACCACACACTTACCCTGAGATTATAGAGGAATCTGGCCACAATACCCTGCAACATAATTGAGTTAGAATTCAAAATCAGCTTCAACCACCAGTGAGAGCACTGTGAGGACACTCCAATATAAATGATGAAGAAATAGACATGCGATAGAATTGCTGTTCAAACCCCAAAACACCACTGTCTCCATCAAATATGGATGATCTAGAGGTGCTAAAACGTACAAAGCATGAAACAGATTTAACACTCGAGTTGGAGAGCAGTCAACAAAATAACCTCACTACAAAAAGTGCTGACACTGCAAAGACGCAGTACTGCTAAAACTCAACACAGCTGTATATCCCTTTACTACTGGTGATAATTCTTCAATGAACACGACTCTTTAGATGCAGACATTTGTGTCTTTAAGGGTTCTGCAGAGATGCTTCATTAGGACTGCTAGACCACACACACACACATTCTGCATTAATGTTGACAGCAGGACTTGTACAAATTTATTCTGTCCATAAAAATGGATATAATTCCTCCAGAAATGTTTGTTATCCACTTTAGCTCTATGAGATATGATTCCGATCCCTGCATGTGCTCCGTGATGACCTCTTAACTTGCACCATCCACAAACCCGCTGCAATACATCCTTTACAACGGCAGAAATATGAAACGTGTGTGCTTTATGAGTTACTGCCTTGGTGTTGGTTTAAGATGAAGGCGTTTACAAAAGCATAAAAAATGACATATTTACCACATCAAAAACATCAAGGCCCTGTTGATATTAAGACGCTTTTAAAATAGCACACAGGGAACATGACAAAGGGAGGAGTCTCTCCTAGGCAGTCATAAACAAAGCTTGAGTTTGGGTTGAGAGGTCTGCTAGCACAAGTAATGAGATTCAGTGTGTACATTGTGTGTGTGTGTGTGAGTGATTTGGGAAGGTTTGTGTTTTGTGATACTTGGTCACCACTCCATCATGGTCTGTGGGTTTGACTTCCACATGTTACTGATTTCCTGTAATTTACTAGATTAGTGCTCAGTGCGGTCCATATATGAGCCTCACAACTGTGTCCATCAGTGAGGAAAACAAGAACAAACAACCTGCGGCACTGCATCTTCCCACGCAACGCTTATCTACAGCTGCCATCTCCATAACCACAGCCAGCTCCCAGCCAACATTAAGCCAGCATTCAGTCCATGCTCATCCAGCATTTAGTCAGCACTCAACTCAGACTCTGCCAGCATTTTGCCTGCATTAAGTCAGTGCCCATCCCACACAGAGCCAGCATTCAGACAGCATTTACTTCGGATTTAGTTAGCGTTCAGCTAAAGAACAGACAGCATTTACCTTCTGGGCCCTTTCCATGGTGTCCACTATTTGCAATGGCCTTCAGCAAACGTGAGAGAAGCCGATCGTTCTAATGCCTGTGTGTGCTTCTGTTCATGTGCATGTGTGATGGCATAGTTTTGTGAGTTAATGTACATGAGGTCCAATTTAAGTTTATTGGTCTATATGTGCATGTTTATGACCATGTTTATATGTATGACTCCCTAAATAGAAGAGACACACAGTGAAGCAGACAGCACATACATCCAGCAGCAGGCTTTAGGAAAGTGGGCATGTCTGAAGAGGGCAGAAAAGCCCTGTGCAGATCTAGACGTGGAGTACTGGGGAGGTGACTGTTAAGCTGTGGGAAGAGCCGTCCAATGAGAAGTGCACAGTGTAGCTGTAGCAGAGAGGTATGGGGAAAGATGGACACAGGCCTGGGGAGCATTGAGTTCTCAAGAATTTGACCTGCAGAGAAAGAGGGAAAGAATGGACTGTGGAATTGGGGAGTCATGGAGTGACTTTTTTAATATGGGCCAAAGAACTATCACAAGCCTATTACTGTATAATGTCCAGATCTTTTTCTTACACTGATCAGCCATAACTATGTTGTCAGTCCCCCGCGTCCCATCAAAACAGCTCTGACCTACTGAGTCATACACTCTACAAGACCTTTCAAGGTGTCTTGTGGTATCTGGCATCAAGATGTTAGCAGCAGATCTGGAGACTAGAGAACCCCACAAGCTTTGCTGCTCTGAACCAGTACTTTGGCCAAAGCGTTTAAGTGGCTGAGGTCTACATTAGAATTTTGTCCAGCAGGCCCTGAGTGGCTCAGCAGGCTAAGACGCTGTCACTGTGACCAGAGGATCGCAAGTTTGAATCCTGTTGTTTGCCATCAACAGCCTGGACCCAAGAGAGCAAAAATTGGCTGTGCTCTCTCTGGGTGGGTAGATGGTGCTCTCTCTCGCTATCACTCTCACACTGCAATGTCCGCTGGCTCAGGCGTCTACTGATTGGTCCATTGAGAGCTGGGAATCCTGCGCTGTCCTCCGAGCGCGTTGGCTCCCCAGTGACGGTGTATCAGTGGTAGTTCGTAAAGAGGCAGTGGCTGCATCACACGCAACAGAGGAGACTTCTGCTTGACTTCACCCTCCTAGAGTCAGGGACATTGCAAAGTGATGGGGAGAGCCCCCTAGTGGATGGGATGGGTTAATTGGCAACTACTACTACATTG
>BRDA01056403.1:0-20927 GCA_036984385.1 Crenuchus spilurus
TCTAACATAGCACGCTTGATTTCTTCCTTCAGTGGTGCTGGTTCCTTTTCTTGAACATCAATCTGAATGTTATCTTCTGCACCACTGTATAGTTCCTCACAGTAGTTTTTCCTCTTCATATATTGGTAAACATATACATTATCAGCTCCACCTACCATAAATATGAACTTTGTAGTTGTAGAATTACTTTAGTGCATCTGTTTCTCTCTACACTTTATTATCTTCCGTTCACAATGTCAGGTATTATTTGGGTGATGGAAGCACTGCAGTGACACTAACATGGTGGTGGTGTGTTAGTGTGTGTGTTTGCTGGGATGAGTAGATCAGACACAGCAGAGCTGCTGGAGTTTTGGAGTGCTGGAGTGTCTCTGAGAATAGACCACCAACTAAAAATATCCAAATAACAGCATCCTGTGGTCACTGACACAGACTAGAGGATCACCAACACAAACTGTAAAAGAAGAAATGAGCTATTGTCTCTGACTTTACATATACTTGGTATAATATAGGTGTGACAGACTCCAGCAGCTCTGCTGTGTCCAATTCACTCATACCAGCACAGCACACTCTAACACACCACCACCATGTCAGCATCACTGCAGCACTGAGAATGATTCACCATCAGTTTTCCATGATATGGGTGCTTAAAAATATACACATTCTCCAAATAGACTGTTAATAGACTGTCTGCACAGTGGAAAATATTTGGTTCTTATCCAATGATATTTTATCATTTTTAAAGGCTGTGTGTGTGTGTAATTTTTTTACTACAGCAATCCAATTAGTGAAGGATAATAGGAGGCAGTGGCCCTTTTAATGTCAGAGTGTAAGGATCACCTCATAAGGGGAGAGGCTACAGATTCCATTATATGGCCATTTCACCTACAGCACACAGCAATAATCAGATTTATATATATAAAAAAAAACCTGACAAGTTTTTTCAGAAATAGAATAAGTATACAGTGGCATGTAAAAATATGGGCACTATTGTTAATAAAAAAAATTATATTGTGAATAGCTAAGTCAGTAGAAGATGAAATGATCTCCAAAAATGTGAAGTTAAAAGCATATTCTTTATAAAAGTATGAGTAAGATTGCCATATTTAGTTTTTTACAGTTTTAGAGTGGAAGTAGACAAGACCTTAATTACCTTGTTTGGGTTATGGCTTGTTCACAGTCATTATTAGGAAAAGCCAGGAAATGCACATTTCAAAGTTTCCTAAATACACAGACTCCTCAAACTCTACAGCCTTGGTCTCCTCTCAGCAGCTGTCTACCACTGTGAAAATAATTGATGCCCACAAAACAGGAGAAGGTAATATGAAGAAAGCAAAGAGTTTTCAGATTTATTCTGTTAATAATCTAATAAAAAAAAACTAAAAGAGAAGGCCTATAACAACCAACAAGAATCAAGTTATTTTTTTCAAGTTGAGAGCTAAAAATGGATTTATACAGAATTTCATAACATTATTTGACTTTATGTACATTGCTCAAATTCATCCCTTGCTTTTTCAAACAGTATGATTAACATTGCATTAATAGAGACTTTTCAGTCATGACAGGACTTTGGGTTTTTTATAGTACAAACATTCAAATGCATTAAGCCATGATCCTCAATAAGAAACGTCCAGAGGAGTCAACGTTTGGGGCCAAGGTTTGACTTAACATTGCCAGCAACCATTGCTGTTTACATTTACATTTACTCTTATCCATTAGAGAGGGGCTGGTCCATTACTTGATTTGTAGGCGAGCATCAGGGATTTGAATCTGATGTGAGCAGCTACAGGAAGCCAGTGAACTGAACGTAGCAGTGGAGTGATGTGAGAGAACTTGGGTTGATTGAAGACCAATCGAGCAGCTGCATTCTGGATCAGCTGCAGGAGCCTGATGGCTCTTAGAGGAAGATGAGCCAGGAGTGAGTTGCAGTAGTCATGTCTTGAGAGAGACGAGAGACTGGACAAGCACTTAGGCAGCATCCTGGGTCAGAAAGCGTCGGATCCGTCAAATGTTGAAGAGGAGGAACCTGCATGACCGTGCCACGTTTGCGATGTGAGTAAAAAATGATAAATGGTCATCAAGAATTGCACCAAGGCTTCTTGCTTCTTGAGATGGCATGACGATGGAGTTCTCAAACAGGACAGGAAGTTCAAGATGCAGACCAGTCATTCCAGGAATGAATAGAAGCTCAGTCTTGCTAGGGTTGAGTTTCAGGTGGTGGGTTGTCATCCATGTGGAGATGTCTGCCAAAGATGATAAAATGTGGCTGGATACCTGAGTGTTAGAAGGAGGGAAGGAAAGCATCAGTTGAGTGTCATCAGCATAACAGTGGTATGAGAAACTACCACTGTTATGGTAGAAAACTATGTTTACAGTTTAATGAGACAACGTAAATGTGTGCAGCAGACCTTAAAAAGTCCAAGTACAAATCTTCATGTACAATGAATTGCTCTTTGATGACTAAAAAGTTGAAAGTTTTTGCAGTCTAATGTCAGTACTACACCATGTTCACACCATGCTGCTATTTTCATGCACACTTCTCCGTAAGGAACTTGGATCAACAATACTGAGCAGCATGCAAATCAGCAAAAGCAGCACCTGCATTCTGCAAGATTAGCTAGGAACTCATGGCACCCAGTACCCAGGAGTTCACTCCCATTATCACAACTTTAAATAACTCAAGGTGCTTTCATTCATGTCGGGAGGACAGCAGAAGAAAGAAGCATTATCCCTGCAATGAGTTTACATTTTTGTGTTTTGTTATTACAATATACATGATTGTGAATGGAAATACTGAATGAATCAGCCTAATTTTAGCCATTATAATAATTTTAGACAAAGAACAGTTTCTAAAAAAAAAACTTGCCTCCAGCCATATATGACTCTAGGAAAAACTTGAACTTTCGAAAGGTTCTTCAAATGAAAACATTTCACTTACAAGAAACAGTGGGGAACCCAAACTGTCTCTTCTGCAGCATCGCTTCAAACAGCCTTATTGTTTAAAGTAACAGCATCTATATTCCTCTCTCCAGTATGCTGTCCTCAGGCATATTCATTGAGTTCAAGACTGCATTATGTCCAACAGCAGCATTCCGTGCATCCCAATGATTGCGAGCATGCCAGAGGTCAGTTGTTCTGCTGATCACAGGCTCTAGCACATGATGGGCAAGAGATCAAACACACCACCATTAAAAGCACATGAAAAATAATTCCACTCCTCAAGGAAGATGAAAGAGAGAAAGCTCTGATAGAAGGAGGGCATGTATCGGTTTGTCTCTCACGTCCCAACAAATGCTGACACTTTTGCTTGGAGAAGGCCGGATATTATGCTAATCGCACACACTGCCGTGTTTGAGTTGTTAACAAAGTGAGAGGCTAGATGAGAAGATGGGATTTTCTGGGCTGCATGTGCTTTACTTTCTGAAAATAGAGAATGAAAAGAATAGGTCAAGGACAGCAACGTTTGAATAAAATGATATTACTTTGTTTCTTGGTCATATTCACTGGTAGATTATGGTAGGGTTGGGGGTTCTGTATTTGGTAGGGTTTAGAAGATATTTGAATTAGAAGGATTATACTGATATATGTTGATGAGAGAGATGGAGAATGGCCAGACTGGAGAATGGCAAAAGACTATGGTTACACAGATAAGCAGAACAGCATCTCAGAATGCATGTTGAAGCTTGTTGAAGGTTCCACTTCTGACAACCAAAAAGCTGAGGCTGGAGGGACTCAACGTGCCTTGTGCCAAAATCCCTTGCAGAGACTGTGCATTGATATGGGGAATGTAAGTGTATTAATATAAATATATTATATGTATTAATTAATTAAAAGTATTAATTAAATAAGTGAAATTAATAGAGATTTATTTGATTTAATGTATTAATAAATGCCTTATTTCCATTGTCCAAATACAAAAAGAAGGCTAGTATATTGCCATTGTTTAAAATGGCATTTCAGGTCATTGTAATACTTTCAGCAGTTCAGATAAGCTACGTTGTTCGAGGAACAGGGAGATGAGCTTCCAGGAATTCTAATCAGTTAGCAGAACTGCACAGAATTTGCAATGCATAAGAGTGCATTTTAGGATCACTTAGATCACAGGGCAGTTCTTGATAGTCCCCAGAATTCCAAAAAATCATCAGCAGGGAGAAGAGCCTTTTCTTATACAGCCCCTCATCTTTGGAATAACCTCTCCGACAACGTCCAGGACTTGACCACAGTCTCAAAGTCTAGGCTGAAAACGTATCTGTTTAGTTTGGCTTTTGGTAATTAATGCTTTACATGATAGAAAGGTTGAAGATCCAGGGTTTACTGACATAGGGATATATAGCGAACTGAGATGTCCTACTGCTCACATGATCACTCAGGTTTGTTGACGGTGTGCAGAGGGATGCCAGTGTCTCAGGGAGCTCCCATGCCTGTTTACCTTCTGGCTCTCTCCTTTTAGGTAGACTGTTTTAGATAATTCTGCCAGAGTTATTAGCCACACTCTGATCAGTCTCATTATCCTTGTACTCTATAAACCCAAAAGAACTTTTCCCGAACGAGTGATTGCCCATCAGTCTGGCCCGACAGTAATGGAAGATTAAAAAAAACCTCTGCACCTTAGACCAGCTGTCCACCAATGACCAACTACTGTGACCTGCTCCAGATGCCCTACACTACTGATTACATTCAAGTTTATATGGATTATAATGGCTGCTACCATTATTATCTTTCCTGTTTCATTACTCTCACCATATCAGTACCTGAACACTACAACAGCATCATAGGATTGTGATTTTATAAGAACTTATAATTAGTTGACCAGAGGAGGATGGGTCCCCCATGTGAGTCCGGTTCCTCCCAAGGTTTCTTCCTCTAGCTCTGAGGGAGTTTTTCCTTGCCACTGTCACCGTAGGCTTGCTCACTTTGTTATTACTAAACATGTAAAGCTGCTTTGTGGCATCAGTTATAAAAAGCGCTTTATAAATAAATTCGACTTGAACCAAAAACTGTATCCAGAACAATAGTGAACAATGAATTATTTTGGCCAATGAACCACTTTTATAATAGGACAGCTGTACCTTGATTGTGGGACAAGTTATTCAACATGACTTCACTTATGAACAAGCATTACATTGTATAACTTAAAGGGGAAATGCACAACAATATAAAAAAAAAATTGGCATAATTCACTAAAATGGTGCTTTAATGCAAAAACAAGTAGAGAAACATAACTTTGATTTCTATGATGTTAAGGGTTAGAGATTATGCAGCCTTCTAAATAATCTAGTAATCATCCTCTTACTCTTAACATCACACACATATATACGCACACACACTCATATATAGGAGATGATGTGTTAGTGTGTGGTGTGCTGGTGCAAGTGAATAAAACACAGCAGAGCTGCTGGAGATTTTAAACACCATGTTAGCTCTCTCTATTAGACAAGTCAGAGACAGTACATCTGTTGCTGCACAGTTTGTGTTGGTCCTCTAATCCTTTACTGGTGGTCACAGAACACTGTTGGCTGGGGTATTTTATAGAATCGAATAAACTGTTATGGACTTACATATACTTTGATTTTAGATCAAAGGGCTCAAGAAAAGGGCTTCAAAATTTCCATTTCTAGCTCTGAGGATAGTGAAAAGAGAGAACTAGCATTACACTCACACTTGATGGAAGTCCCCTCTAATGTGCCACATATTCTTATCATTCCCTCCAGTTTTTCCACAGAATGTTTGATGTCAGACTCGCGTCCGGCATTCTTTGATCATCTTGGCATTCTGGAGTCTTGCCTGCTACCATTTCTTTGCATAGCATCTATCTGTAATTACTGATATGTGGGGTCTAAAAGGTCATTATAGTGTCTCTTAATGGCCTAAAGGAGTCTTAGTACTTTCTTAGTTAACCTTTCCAGTCTGTGTTGTAATATAACCCATAGCTGTGGCAATATCCAATATCCCTTTTGCTTTAGGTCAAGATAAGCATCTCCCTCATTTCCCTGTCTGCTCCTTTCATATTTTCTCCTTCTCTCCTGCTCTTTTATGTCACTGATACCCACTACTGCTCCTGCATGTTTCAGAAATGCTTTATTTGCCCTCCATATACTATATTACAGGTCAAATTACAAGCAGATGTACTAAACTGATCAGTATGATTAAAGAGATTGTTAAAGAAATAAGAGTGATGACAGTTTGGTAGCAGTTTGGCCTCCTCTGGCATTATTTCGGGCATTAATTTCACAAATAAAAGACGATAATCTACATAAAGCTCCAACTTTCTCAAACAGTAGATCACAGATTGGCTTTGCAGGATGGAGACTTGTGATTTACTTTTTTTTTTTATTCCACATCAATTTGGATTTAGATCTGGACTGTTTGCTGGCCAAGTCATTGAGGTGATCATCACCAAACCAGTATCAGGGCATTTCAATCGATGCAGGGGATCAAACCAGCACCCTTCCAGTCTTCCTTAACCCCAAGCCCAGAGGTACATCTCGACAATATCCACACTGGTTGTCCTAACAGTACTATGTGACATAATTGGTATTTCCTACTAATCCCAATCAATCTGTGAACATTTTGCTTCTTTCTATGTTTGTTTAGCTTTTCTTGGGATAACTGGGATAGTTTTGTTGGGAAAGCTGTGGAAATTTGTGATTTACTCTAAATTGAACCCAAGCTTGTATAATATAATATTAGAACAGGATGCTTTAGCCCAGCTTCACATGAGCCTATAACTTGCCCCAATGGCAGTGGAGCTGCATTCTCTCATGTGCTAGCAACCCATCCAATACCTTTGGGATGAGTTGGAATGGTGTTTGGGATCCAGAAATAACATCACTAATGCTCCCAGGACTGAATGCAATCAAATTCTTAGCAATGTTCCAACACATAGTTGAAAGTTTTCTCAGAAGAGCAGATGGGTACAAAAGGGGGACAAACTCTCTATTAATATCATTGATTTGAGAAGTAATATTGGTTGAGCGTGTGTCCACAGACTGTAAAACATGCAGTACATCAAACTTAGCATTTTTATTTACATATGGAGTTCATGATCAATGTAAATCTGCCTGAAAATAGATCAACATTTTAAGCCTAATTCCAAAACAGGTTATTGATTGAACAATGTAAACCTAATCTGGCAGACAGATCAGTTGGTAGAGGTTGTTGAGACTTGGTCAGCTAGTCGTGAGGTTTATGAAGGAGGGTCAAGTGAAGACACATTTTCTCCGTGTGTGAAGCTGCACAGACTGTTCTGTGGTCAATAATGGACAGAAAAAAAGACCTCTGCATGTGTTAGTTGTGAATTCATACATTCTCTTTGTTCTAGGCTGAGGCCCGAGAGAGAGAGCTGACAGTGTGGATATGAGGAAAGAGGAAGAGAGGCTTTACATGAGCGAGAGGGAGAGTTCAAGTCCCTTCTGGAATAAGATATTCAACTGATCATTAGGTTCAGGAGTTTCTCAGTTTGATTTATAACTTGGCTGAATGTTCCAGGACATTTCGTGAAAGCAATTTGTTTGATTTTGTCATCATTTGACTTATAAACCCCCTTTTCTCTAACCGGTGTGTACGAGTTATTCTCTGCTACAAGAACCTTCTCTTTCGGGAGGTGTGCAATATCTTTCGTTTATAGGAAATGGATTGGAATATCGAGGACAGTTAAGCAGGCAGAAGTCAGGAAGCAATCCATCTTCATAACAGAAGTGCATAAACATCAGAATCTAGTGTAAATGTTTAAGCTGGACTGTTACATTTACCATACAACAAATACCTGAAATGAAGTGTTTATGTCAGTTTTATCACTACTTATCTCTATTCCTTCATAAATCTAGAATAAAAAAAGAGTTCCAGTTGAATTGCAGAAATGATGATAATAAAGTCAAGGCTAGTCAATGGAAAAGGTACATAAATAAGAGCAGGATGGAGAGAGAGAGAGAGAGAATATTATAAACAAATCCAGTTCAGAGTTATCCTTGTGTGGTCAGGTCTCAGGTCTGTCTGGTCATACACACTCACATAGATAAAGTGTAAAATGTCAGAGGGAGAGGGGGTCGACTTCTGATTACAGCCATTTTTTATTTGTTGGGATTGTTCATTAAATCACTACAAATGAAAAAAAGCAACACATTTTCCCTGAGAAAATCTGATTGTATTACTTGTGCAACATGATAAATATCCACACAGTTCCAGTAAGGAAACACCATAGAAAAGAATGTTGTCAGTACTACAAATACATCCATCCATCATCTTAACCACTTCAGGGTCACTGTTTTTGGCCGTTATCATTGCACCACTATCATCATCATTCCTGTCCCACTACTGTCACCATATCAGCTCACCTGAACTTTACAACAAGATCATATGATTATGATTCATCACACACTTAGAATTAGCAGACCAGAGGAGGATGGGTCCCCCATGTGAGTCTGGTTCCTCCCAAGATTTCTTCCTCCAGCTCTGAGGGAGTTTTTCCTTGCCACTGTCGCCGTTGGCTTGCTCACCGGGGATTAGGGATTAATGATTTTATGTCTGTTATTACTAACCCTGTAAAGCTGCTTTGTGACATCAGTTGTAAAAAGCGCTTTATAAATAACATTTGATTGATTGATTGATTGACTGTGAGTACAAATATAGAACTCTATTGATTATACAACAATGCCAAAAATTAGCTTCTGATTAAAATATCTGACTTAATTTAGTGAATTTATTTGTTTACAATCGGTAATTGTCAGTAGAGATTGAAGGAATAAGACACTACATTACATAATTTGTTGAAAACAAAAAATTGTCCACTGATACAATCTACTAAAAATATATTGTCACATTTTCGTCTGACTCCCGTCCATTTTCTGTAATTACGTCATGTCTCCACCCCCAGTGATGTCACGTTAATGTGCACAGCTGTTTCCTTATGTGTTTCCTGATTACCACCCTTATAAACACCCCTTGTGTGTATATTGTTTGTCGCTCATTAAATGTGAATATATGTGAATGTCCTGTTGTTGTATTGGAACATGTGAATAAATTCCCTTGTGTCTCGTGATTCTCTTGAGTCCTGTCTTCTCGTCAGCTACCCACACGGATCATCACATACATTCTGATTATTACTGAAATCCGTAAAGGTAAAAAACTCTAAATTCACCCTAAAAGTGGCCTATTTTTGTAAATTATTTACAAAGACAGTATTAAGGCACTGTATAGTAGCATCCTATTCAAGCATTCAGAGGAATTTGAAATGCATTTCCTATCTCTACCAACTGACTTACAAGCTTAACATGCCAGAAAAGGAAACCTTTATATAACTAGCATATAAGTATGTATACAATAATTGTCTAAAAGCTATAAAGAGAAGAAAGCTCTTCTGCATAACTGGTGGGGCATCAAGCCTCGTCAATGTGAACGTGGGTATTCGTTCCGAGAGCTGTGTCAGTGATAGAGGGCCATGTTGGGGCTCTGGTACAGGTACATGTAGCCATCGCAGAAAAGTCGTTTTGCCACTCCTTCCATCTCTCGAGGCACCTGCTTGGCCAACTCAGCAAGAGGCATAGTGAGGTAGCGTGCCACTTCTGGGCACTCTTTAACCTCTGGGATGTTATAGCCATCTCGATCACCTAAGAATGGAATTGATTTGTATACAATTAAAGTAAATCATAAACAGTTCCCAGCACAAACACACTATTTTTTATCTGACTGCACTTTCACATGAAGTCCTGATAATAAACCCTACTCACCTATTCGATCAGCCATGCTGTCAAAGAAGATCCAGTCTGTTGTTTTTGGTCCATGTTTGACAAAGGAAACATAGTGGCTGGTCTCTATGCACAGCACAGCAAACAGCTCCAGTTTCTCTCGTTGAGGAGTACGAAGCGAACCACCAGGTCGATGGAACCCCTCAGGGAGGTGCAGGGACATAGGCTTATGCAACTGCCGACAGGGGTGCAAGTGAACCTGAATGTAATAATACAAACAATGTAGAAAACATTTATCACATAAATGACTTAAATTAATAGTTCTAAACTTTGATACTGAAATTTTTAAGAAGTTTAGCTATTACAAATGAAGCCTAACCCTGGACTACACAGGAGATTTTCCACTGAAAAGAACATATAATCCAGAACTAAGCTTACTTATATCTGTGGCTGTATTACAGTTAATGAATCAATGCAAATGTGTTCATGTGATCCTGTTTTTTTCTTTTTCTTTTACTGATCCACACAAAATTGAGATTTAATAATGCTATCTTGTGGAGAAATGCACATTAAAGTGCTAGAAACATTACAGATTATAGTCACATATCAAAAAATCTGAACATAGAACATTTGAATACAGTGGTAACCCTACTTACGAGTTTAATTCGTGCAGGAGCCGAGCTCGTTAGCTGGTTTGCTCGTTAGCTGGATGCATTTTCCCCATAAGAATACATGTAAAACTGATTAATCCGTGTCAGCCGGCCAATATACAGTATACTTTAATATGTAAATAATGTGTTTGTATGGGTTTTTAAAACATAAACGAGACGACGACGGTGCTCGTGTAGGCTGGCGGCTAAGGAGGACAGGAGGACGGGCGTACGTGTATGGCATGGTTACACTTATCATATGAAAAGTAAAAGTAAAATGTATCTAACTTTCTTGTTCACTACCTTTTGCTGTCTTTGTGTCACTTTCACTAACACTTTCACTTTCACTGGACAGCGGTCAAAGGTAATGACTGACCTCTTCTTCTACGGTAGCATCTAGGGGATGCTACAACCGCAGCGCCCCTAGTGGTTGGCATACTTGAACTAATTTACGCTACTCGTTACTTGGAATTTTACTCGTTAACTGGAACAAAAATATTCTGAGATCTCGACTCTGGAATACTCGTTAGTAGGGATGCTCGTAAGTAGGGTTACCACTGTACTTGGTCGGGGCTCCTTGTGAATGAATTACTGCATCAATGTGGTGTGGTATGGAGGCATTCAGTAGATGGTTTGGGGAATCATGTCATCTGCTGGTGTTGGTCCACTGTGTTATATCAAGTCTAAAGGACATTTTAGGACACTCATGCTTCTCTCTGCTGACAAGCTTTATGGAGACGCAGATTTCATTTTCTTGCAGAACCTGGCACCTTCCCACACTGCCAAAAGTACCAATACCTGCTTTAATAACCACAGTATCACTGTGCTTGATTGGCCAGCAAACTCACCTGACCTAAACCTCACAGAGAGTCTATGAGCTACTGTCATGAGGAAGATGAGAGTCACCAGACCCAACAATACAGATGAGCTGAAGACTGCTATCAAAGCAACCTGGGCTTCTATACCACCTCGACAGTGCCACAGGCTGATCACCTCCATGCCATGCTGTACTGATGCAGTAATTCATGCAAAAGAAGCCCTGACCAAGTACTGAGTACATTTAATGTACATATTTTTCAGTAGAACAACAATTATGTATTAATAAAATATATTTTTCAATTGGTCATATATAATATTCTAATTCTTTGAGATTCTGTCTTTTGGGTTTTCATTGGCTGCAGGCCATAATCATCAACAATAAAAGAAATGGATGACTCTGTGTGTAATAAATCTATATAATATGTGTTTCACTTTTTGCTGAAATAAATGAACTTTTTGATGATTTTTTAATGTAATTTTTGATGTAATTTTTTTAGATGCACCTGGATTGTGGTGCTTGATTGGTCAATCAATCAATCAATCAAATTTTATTTATAAAGCGCTTTTTACAACTGATGTCACAAAGCAGCTTTACAGGGTTAGTAATAACAGACATAAAATCATTAATCCCTAATCCCCGGTGAGCAAGCCAACGGCGACAGTGGCAAGGAAAAACTCCCTCAGAGCTTGAGGAAGAAACCTTGGGAGGAACCAGACTCACATGGGGGACCCATCCTCCTCTGGTCTGCTAACTCTGCTAATTCAACATTTAAATAATAAAAAAAATACTTGAAATATGTTACTTTACATGTCATGAATAAGACTAATTACCTTTTTGAATAAAATTATGAACAAAAATTAATGTTTTTATGCTATTCAAATTTTTTTTCCATGCATGATTACATAATTGAAAGGTTTGTCATCTAAAAAGGAGAACATTATAGCAATTGTTTTAGGTAGTTACCAGATGAGATGTGCTCCTCATAGTTTGTTTGATTTAGTGATTTATCTTTGCGTTTTAGACACATGTGATTTAACATACTGTTAATTTACCTACAGACAAATCACACTACGTAATACAAGAGCTCTTCTCATGCTGGTGTTTGTAAGGATGTGTTAGTTGGTATATTATTGCTCGCTGGTCAGTCGTTGCTACGATTTGAAGCCTCTGATTTTCATTCATAAACTACTGTATGTGCCTGTATATCATGTGAAATGAGTTACTACTTAGTCACTAGACACTCTTACTGTTACCTGAGCTGAACACATGTCACAGAAGTGTTTGAATCCTGTATTGCTAAAAACTGGATCTATGAAGCATTCAGCACACTCCACATGTGCCAGCTGTCCACACAGAACACACTGCTTGGGACCTACACATCCAAATAAAGACACATGAACAAAAGACAGTCACATATTCAATAGACATGATTAGAAGAATGTTAATAACAAAGTCACACTAGACCTACCATTGGACAAAAGAGCAGTGATGTCCAGCTCTATTGAGGGAATGATTTTTGGGAACATTTTAAACTGCTTCCCAGAGCGAGGCATGGTAAGGATCAGGCAAGATGGAACCTGGTGTCACCAACAGATAAAAATAGAAGGTGAAAGGGGGATAGAAGGGTTTGTTATGTGTAAAACAAAGGTGTGAGGTTGGCAACTATGGGATTCTAAGCTCTAAGTGATATATATACCTTTTTAAAGCGATGGTTCAGTTCAAACTCAAATTTACACAATTTCGTCCAAATGTACTAGCACATCCCCAAACATGAGAATATTGTGAAAAGGTTCATTTGTGTTTTAATTCAAAAGGGTAATCCTTCATATAGTCAGTGCACATAAAGTGACGTTTTTCAAGCCTTTGTGGACTTAATGTTGACGCCGTTTGAATAGTAATTTACTTAATTTACTCCAAATTAAATATTCTGATAATTTGAGATCATTTGAGATTTTCGTTAGATAAAAGTCAAACGTGAAGACGAGAATGGCCATGGGCATGTTGGTGATGGTCAAATTGACAAAGATGTTGAAAAGCAAGTCAATTAGCACCAACACCAAACTAAGACTGATGAAAGTCTTGGTCTGGCCAGTAGCTACATATGGATGTGAAGCCTGGACACTGAAGAAAGAGGAAGAAAGACGTATTCAGGCTTTTGAGAACAAGTGCATCAGGAAGTTGCTGAAGATCTCATGGATGAAGATGATGACCACTGAGCAAGTCTATGAGATGCTAGAACTCAAAAGGAGTTACTGATGCACGTTAAATCCCACAAGTTACGTTACTTCGGTCATGTGATGAGGCAGCACATGAGAGCATTGAAGGAAGTGTTATGACTGGACTTGTGGAGGGAGTCAGAAGACGTGGAACACCAAGAATAACCTGGATGGATAACATCAAGACGTGGACTGGATTATCAGGTGCTAGCCTGCTACAAGCAACCAGAGACAGAGAGCATTGTAGAGAAGTGACTCATCTGTGCAGCCTACCATCGTGCAGTGATGACGGTGTGTGACATGACATGACCTAAGCCAAACTGAAGACACAAAAGGCTTGAAATGTCACTGTACATGTAATGAATATGAAACATAAAACAGTTTACTGTTTTGAATTAAATTATGAACAAAAATCATTTATTTATTTATAATATTTAACTTTTCTGATGTGGTACTGCTGCCAGTATAACATCTGTTGGTTGCTTTATAAGTTTTGAGCTGGAGCTGTGAAGCTTATGTAGTAATGTTGTATTGTCTACACCAGAGGTGGGCAACTCCACTCCTGGAGGGCCGGTGTCCAGCAGAGTTTGGTGGTGATTGTGCTCTGACAATAAAATTAAACCTGCTAATTGCCTGCCGAGTTGAATCAGGTGTGTTTGATCAGGTAGATCACCAAACTGTGCAGGAATCCGGCCCTACAGGACTGGAGTTGCCCACCCCTGGTCTACACAATTAGCATTGAGCACAACAAAATGCCTAAATCATACTATTAAGTAATCAAAGAGATTTGCTTATGTTGTTTCTATGACTGCACAGCATACTGTTACCTATAAAAACTGAGTTTTGATATAATTCTGTTGTTTTTAGCTATACAAAATACAGGGGTTAGACAATGAAACTGAAACAGCTGGTTTTAGACCACAATAATTTATTAGTAGGTGTAGGGCCTTCTTTTGCGGCCAATACAGCATCAATTCGTCTTGGGAATGACATATACAAGTCCTGCACAGTGGTCAGAGGGATTATAAGCCATTCTTCTTGCAGGATAGTGGTCAGGTCACTACGTGATGCTGGTGGAGGAAACTGTTTCCTGACTCGCTCCTCCAAAACACCCCAAAGTGGCTCAATAATATTTAGATCTGGTGACTGTGCAGGCCATGGGAGACGTTCAACTTCACTTTTATGTTCATCAAACCAATCTTTCACCAGTCTTGCTGTGTGTATTGGTACATTGTACATTGTAATATACTATATAACTGTGCTCTTACCTGCTAACTGAACCTTCACACTCTGCTCTTACTGGTGCAATGTGACATTAATGAAGATTGGCCACCAGACTGGTCCAATTTAGCCATGAAACCTCCCACACTAACATGACAGCTGTTTCAGTTTCATTGTCTAACCCCTGTAGATTTGTCCACATTTATACTAGTACATAACAATATGTCATATTTCATGTAAGTTCACACTCCATTGCTATGGAGCCCAGTTGCAGTTGTTTTGAATTCTGAAGTTCATTCCAGACAAAATGTTCAATTATCATGGCTAAAAAAAATTAATCACGTAACTGGCATTTCAGTGAAATGTTGGACAATTTCCTTTAAAATTGAATTCTGATTGGCATTAAATAAGAAATTACGTATTATGTAAAGGCTTCGTTTGAAAAGACCATTCTTTGAATGAGTATTCTCTCTCTTCTAACCTCAGGCCTAGGACTGAGTTTATTAAAATTGTGGTAAAAGACCCACATTTGACATTTTAATTAGTGGATGGTTATTACAATGTGTATATTGTAATACTTCACAATAGGCAAGCAACTGCAAAGATTACTCATTGACACTGTAGATAAACAGCTCCATCTACAGGACAAAGCCATGTGTATTTAGTTTACAATACTCCCACAGACAAATGGCCAAAGCACAAAAAACACTACAGATCACACATATTGAAGTCACCTCTGCCAGTTTGAGGCTGTTGTTGTAGAAAGAATGTTCCAGCAGCTGCTGAACCGTTGGTAAAATCAGGGAGTGGTTGTAATCCACAAAAATTTGGTAGAAGTAACTAGTTTCCTCTTTCTCCATTCCAAATGTTTGCCTACACGAATAATGAATGTAAATTAAGACCGGATGACTGTTCATAAGTAAATATAAAAATGATACATAAAAAATTAGGTTTTTAAATTACAAAAGAAGGTATGAACAGAAAACAGACAGACAGGCAAACATGTGGTGTCCTACTTACAGTTTGAGTGGCGGATCCAGTGACAGAATGTCTTGCATGATGAGTGTGAGAAACTCTTCTGGATCTGTGTGCATGAACAGACAGAAAATATCACTTTTAAAAACGGACCCGTATTGGTGATACTGTACTGTACTCCGTGGATGAATAACTAATGTTTTTGAACCTTTTTTTTCAGTTTAATCAGATCAGTTTTAATTGTATGCTGATGTCTATACCGAAGGTGTGACTTTAGTTGTGGTAAAAAATACCCAGATATGGTTTAACACGCTTAATTTGGACTATTCCTGAAACACGCCGTTTTACCTTTTATGGTGAGCTCATGAATAATTTGATGGGTTATGCTCTGATTGGCTGGTTAGGTGTTACAGCTACCACTCTGAAACAGGATGGGTGCCAGAAAACAGGGAGGTTGAGGAAAAACTGGAGCCAAAGGACAGTGAAGAGGTGCACGGTAAGCAAGCAAAGTGTGTGAGAGAGGAGCTTAGTGAAGAGAAATGCTGATATGAATCAAATGGATGATGCTGTGAGACAAAACTCTGTAATAGTAGATGAGCTCTGCTCTGATTGGCTGATTTACATAAATTGTATACAGTCTTTATTTTTATGTATTTTCCTTGTTTTTGATTGACAGGCCCATGGAGTTATATTTACTCCTGCTGTGATATTAACCCTTGGGAGTCGGTGGGAGGGGGTTGACTTTTTTTTCCCACTGATTCAAGGGTGCCAGAAATCAAGCGGGTAAAGAAACCGCTCCTGAAATGAGTGGAGATCTGAAGAAATGTAAGTAGATAGGAGAGGTGCATGGTATGGAAGAGAAGTGTCTGAGAGAGGAGGGGAGTTTAGAGTTGAATGGATGGTGTTTGCCTGACCTTGTGTGGAAAGTGAAACTGTATTGACAGACATGTGTTTGGTGAAAATAAAGGTTGGGTAATACGCTAATACACAAACACAAAGGATTCTGAAATTGGCTCATTTTACTGACCTGCTTTACTTATAAAATGCATATGCTGGAGGACACAACACTGAAGCTCATGATAAGTCAGTTCCATGTCCCTAACTCTCTTCATTAAAAATACATTTTTATACATGTATAAGAACACTTTAAACAGGCTAACATTTCTAGTGCTTTTTCTTTTTCTTTGGACTTTAATTTAATTTTTTATTTTATTTTATTTTATTTTTTTTAATTAAATATAAAAAATCCAAATCAACGATTGGTGAAGCCCTTACAAATACACTACTACATAACACACTCACTCACAATGACTGCATTCTATCCTATAAGAAAATAATAAATAAAATGGCTTCAGAACTGAATGTATATGTGAACATTTTACCTTTCTCATCTGTGGTGTAGCTGGGAGAATGACCTCGAGCCTGTAACTGCTGACGAAGCTTCATCACACTGCGCTCAGCTACAAAACCCTCACTGCAAATATAAATATTTCATATTTATAATAATATAACACTGGATTTTATAATGCTGACATTTTCTGCCATGTATTTATACATATTTGCACATAGTTTACCTCCGCAGCGGTAACACTATTTCCCTAAGAAGGGTTTTCTGGATGGCTTCTCCATTCTTCATAGGACTTTTATATAGAAGAGAGTCCAGGACTGATGAACAGGAAAACAGACTGAAAAAAGAAGGTTAAAAGTAGTAAAAACTACTGGAATAGTATATATTAATGGTCTGTGGTTTAGAAGGTCTTCACTGTACCACTAAGCTCAATAAAATCATACTTTAAACAAAACAAAAAACTAATCATTTTGTAAATCAGTTTTTACATTAAATAAATGAGTATGTAATAATATATATTAATACATAATAAAATATAAGTAATATATATGTATAATAACAATAAAATATAATATGTAACTAGAAAAGTGCATTTCCTGAAGGAAACATGGGATATTGCGCATTGCTAACATGGCCCACAAGCTAAGGTATCCCAGTTGGTTTGTAAAGTGATGCTTTGGTATTTGTGGTGGTTGCTATGTCACCCAAGGTGGTTGCTATTGACCCCAAGGCGGTTGCTATGTCACCCAAGGCCGTTGCTATGGCACCCAAGGCCGTTGCTATGGTGATGTAGTATATCAATTTTGGTTGTTGTCGCGCAAATGGAAGCCTGGAATTTGGTATGGCCAAAAATGAATGGAGATCAATGGGACGAAAAAGGGATGGCAATAAAACGACAAATAAACGAGTGCGGGTCAAAACAACAGTGAATTTGTGCTCAGGGGCATGCCCTGATATAGTGTATCCGAAACGGTGCAAGTCAGTCAAGCAGAAGTACAGTAGATGAGCCTGCATTTTTGCTCCCCATTCATTCAAAAATCCCAGATTAAGGAAGTTTTTAGGAAAACCGCAAATCCGATCAAAATTCTGTATACGAGCCCGGATCACACAATCGGACCGAACAATCTGGAGTTGGAACGGTGTCGATCTCAAAAACTGCGGGACAAGAAGCGTGTCAAAAATCCGGCGGAAGAAGAAGAAGAAGAAGAAGAAGAAGAAGAAGAATATATGAAAAACAAATAACAGTATATGCGCAATATAATAATATATATTATAATATAATAAATATAAGTATAAATAAGTTAATGTGCTCTAAAATGCATGCCTATATGTTGTCCTACATAAATTCTGTGGCCACTTCATTAGGTACACACACCTTGTATCTACACTCATTGCCATTTTATCTCCACTGACCATATAGTTGCACTTTATAGTTTTACAATTACAGACTGTAGTTCATCTGTTTCTCTGTATACTTTATTAGCCTCCTTTCACCTGTTCTTCAATGATCAGGATCCTCACAGGGCCACAATAGTACAGGTATTTTTTGAGTTGTGAATGACACTGACGTGGTGGTAGTGTGTTAGTGTGTGTTGGACTGTTGCAATTGGGTTCCCAGCAGATCAACTTCTGGTTTTTATAAGCAGGTCAAAAAGCAGATAAGACTTTATAAGATAAATGCTTCTGCCTTTCATATAAATTCAATGCTTTTAATTTCAGAGGCTGTACTAACATGCCAGTACAATCACTGTACAAGTCACCAAAGCACCAGCAGTGACGATATGTGTTTGTTTCAGTGGTGTGTATGTACAGCATGTATATACAAGTAGTTGGCTTGAATATGCACAAGCTGTATATAAACCAGGGCGGATTCCTCAGGTCAGGTGGATTGGGTACTCTAAAATTGTCTGTGTGTGTGTGTGTGTGTGTGTGTGTGTATGTGTGCACCCAGCGATGGATTGGCGCCCTGTCCTGGGCTTAGTTGAATAGTGTAATGCCCTGCCCTGCGCCCAGTGAGGGGGTAGGGGACTAACCGCGACCCTAATAAGGATAAAGCGGGTGTGATAATGGATGGATGAATGGATGGATGTATATAAACCATCTGTATTTGGATTATGGAAATATTGTTTGTTAGATGCAGTAGTATTTTATCTAGAACTGAATGTCCTCATCAGGCACTGCAAATCTCTGCAGCTCAAAGCATTTTTTTTTGTCATTTAGTGTTCTATGTTTGTCGTAGGTCTTCTACCACTTTTGCCAGCTCCTTGTTCTTAATCAGCACCAAATCCAGACCTGCAGGTTCAGGAATAGTCATAGCAAGTAATCTCAAAACCATGTTATGTTATGTTCCTCTATATCACAGGCGTCTCTCGCTGCTTGCACACACTTGTTCTTGCCTGTATTTGCTTGTACTAGTTCCACTGAAACAAGGTGGGAACAGCACTTTTTGTAGTCGTCTCCTCTGTGTTTCCTTTACAAAGTTGTTGGCAGTGAAATTGACACTACAGATTTTTGTGTGTTTGGTGATTTGGAAGTTATCCTTCTTTATACTATAGAACATAAAACTAAATCTAAATATAGCTGCAAGCGGCGATTTACGGGGTCCTCGCAATACGAGTCCTATATAGCGGGTATGTGTGAGTGTTCTGACTGTGTGTGTGAGACTGTGTGTGTATGTGAGCATGTGTTTGGGTAATTGTGTCTCTGTGAGTGTTGTTTCTGTGTATATGAATTTGTATATTTGAATGTGTGACTGTGTGTGAGACTGTGTGAGTGTATGTGACTGTGCTACAGTGCCCCCTTAAGGTCGATCAGGCTCAGTGCGAGCACCTGAGTGGCTGGAGGGATTACTACCTATTTACTACGTTTCATGTCTCTAGGCCTTACGGTCTCGTCTGCACGATTCGTTTTCGCGACTATACAATAATAATAATAATAATCGGAAGAATAAAAATAATTCTAACAATTACAATAGGGTTCCTTGCATCTTTGGGGTGCAGACCCCTAATTAAGTGTTTTCTCACAAATCAGAAGCAGGACTGCCAGTATAACATCTAATAGAAACGTGTTACAGACCTTGCCTACATAGAGCCTATTGCATTTGTAATATGTTTTGTGATATATTAACATAATTTCTATATTAAAAGTATTTAAATACATAAAATACTAAAAAATACATTTGCTGGAACATGGGAATACCTGCAGAACACTAACGTGGGATCGCAGAGATTAGTCATGATGCTATAGCACAAAGTACAAAACACTGTGATTGGTGATAAGACTCATTTCCGTATTTCAGTCCTCTGACATATCGGTATTGCATAAGTCAATAATGATACACTGTGCAGAACTACGGCTAGCCTAAATAATCTCTAGCCTCTTAACAGGAATGAAGATGAGCTCCAACCTGAAGAGAGCAGAGTCCATATAGCAGGAGTTACAGTGACCCTGGATACCCTTCTTTCGTCCAACCAGAACCTTCATCACATCCTCAGACTTAATGGGTGGAACATTCTCTTGTGCAGTTGATACATACTGCTGTCTATGATCTGTAATCGAAATACAGACAATAATTCTCAGAACATAATCATGTTACATGCAGTACTGCTAGGAATCATTAAAAATGACTTACCAAAATGTCCATTTAAAGCAGTTTCACCCAGGAAACGAGCATCTGGGCGACAAGAGGACAGCTTCACAAACAGGCCACGTTTTGGTAGACACGTGAAATAGCGCTGGCTTTTAAATATACCGTCATTCACACCCAATTCCTCTTCCTAAAGCAAACAAAATAAAATGCACTTCATGACACTGACAAAAGAAAATGTGATGAATAATTGCATTTTGCAAATAATAAAAATCATTCAAGGGGATTTCCCCAAAGGTAACATTTTCCCAGTGTTACCAGGGGAGGTCAGTATTGTTCAGTACCAGTTCCAGCCCTGCTCTCAGATCATCTAATCCTGGGAGCTGGCCAATCCAGCGTACAGTTCCATAAACAGGTCCCTTGGCAAGTTC
>BRDA01056414.1:0-15776 GCA_036984385.1 Crenuchus spilurus
GAAGTTGCTGAAGATCTCATGGATGAAGATGATGACCACTGAGCAAGTTTATGAGATGCTAGAACTCAAAAGGAGTTACTGATGCACGTTAAATCTTGCGGAAGTTACGTTACTTTGGTCATGTGATGAGGCATGCAGATGAGAGCATTGAAGGAAGTGTTATGACTGGACTTGTGGAGGGAGTCAGAAGACGTGGAAGACCAAGAACAACCTGGATGGATAACATCAAGACATGGACTGGATTATTAGGAGCTAGCCTGCTACAAGCAACCAGAGACAGATGGCATTGGAGAGAAATGACTCATCTGTGCAGCCTACCATCACGAAGCGATGACGGCGTGTGACATGACATGACATGGTGCAAAAGTTAATTTGTTTTCATTATTTAATTCAATAAGGTTCACTCATATTTGTATATTTTTTTACACTTTAATATACATTTCATTTTAATAGACATATTTCAAGCTGTTTTTTATCAAATGTTTGTGTGACTTATCATTAAATCAGAAATACAGAATCTCCATGTATTCTAATATTGCATGAGATCAAACAGAAAAGCACATACAATACAGAAATGTCCAACTTCTGAGAAGTATGTTCATGTGATGCTTGGTTGGGAAATCTTTACCACACATGACTGCAATAACGCGGTGTGGCATGGATGCAATCATGTTTTTCATAATAATCAAATTTTTTCATGCATCATTGTACACTGCATGCTATCTAAAAGCTAAGTGCATCGACATAGGCTGTATTTTTACACCTTAGCATCATACAAGGTGCCCCATTTGCTTCTTTAACCAAATGACTGTGAATAACTTTAATACTAATGAAGATCTGGTAATGAAATGTGTATTAAATAAACCACAGTCTGTGTGAAAAAGACTGACACATGATTACAGTGCAGGTTGACGGGTGTTAATGTCTGATGATAACTAACATCTGGCTGTAGGAGTGGAGGCCGGCGCTCATGCAGTCATCTCCATCAGTCACTTGCTGCTGAAGTGAGACATTAAAGTTCACAGTTATCCTCATGGACACAATGTGGGACGTTGTTTATTTCATGCTGAGAATTGTGCAGTGATCTGTGTATAATGTATCAGTTCACAGTACAGAAGGAAGTGTTCATGGTGTGAATGTACAGGATAACAAACATTCAAAACACAAAATGTGTCTTGGTGCAGGTGCATAAATTTAATAATCAAATCCCAAATAAATGTAATAAAAAAGGTGTATTGTGTTTAGTGATGAAGTTTGGTGGAGATCTTTTTCTGTAATTTTGGGCCTGTGGGCTCCATCTTTTTGTGTGTTTGATGTTACATATCTATCTGGATACCAGTAAGTTTCTGACCCTGGAGCCAGGAACAATTTGACAACTGTCTGTTGTTTATGCTGGTGGGTGAAGTGCTAGATAACCTCTTCTCAGGCAGGCACCGCATGTTCACTGTATGTGGTAATGCCACATGCGAGCCAGAACATGGAAGGTGTTCATGTGGATGTTTGTAGATTAACACTTTTGTTGTGTTTGAGAGAGGGATAAGGACTATTTGAGAGGGCCCCGAGTGGCTCAGCGGGCAAAGATGCTACCACTATGACCCGAGGATCGCGAGTTCAAATCCCGGTCATGCTGTTTGCCATCAACAGCCGGGGCCCAAGAGAGCAAAAATTGGCAGTGCTCTCTCTGGGCGGGTAGATGGCGCTCTCACTCTCCCCATCACTTTCACATTGCAATGTCTGCTGGCTCAGGCATCTACTGATTGGTCCAATCAGAGCTGGGGACCCTGTGTGCCTTCCTCTGAGCACGTTAGGCTCTCCAGTGACAGTGTATCAGCGGTGGTTCGAAAAGAGGTGGTGGCTGCATCACAAGCAGCAGAGGAGGCTTGTGCTTGCCTGCACCCTCCTAGAGTCAGGGACATTGTAAAGTGATGGGGAGAGGCCTAACGGAGGGGATGGGCTAATTGGCTACCACTACATTGGGAAGGGGATAAAAATTGGCAAAAACCTAGAAATAAATTATTTTAAAAAAGGACTATTTGGACTGAAAGAACAGAGCCTCTTAAGAACCACTGGACTGAACAACATGTCAATTAGAGATTTTGAAGTAATTAAATCACATCCAAAGATTTTGTGCTTAATCATCAGTATTCAGTGAATGAATCAGTAAAAATAATTATATTGTTAATTGTAACAATCCAATCAGGAGTTATGCAAGTTGATTCATTCTGAGTATACCTGTACAGAGGAGGAAAGATAGAATTTTGGGAAATAGTAGCAGACGATTGTGTATCAAATTTAAGTGAAAGAGTTAAAAATTGGTGTCAACAACAGTGGCAGTTTTTAATCTTTATCAATCTACACACACACATTCCTTTCCGATGATGTATCAACACAGCAGTGTGGTGATGTAGAACAAATGAGTCGCCTTCAGAGGACCCTTTACAGGACAGAGCTCTAGATGACATTAGTATCTGACTTTTGGAAGCAGCTATAGCTGGCTATTAAATTTATTACAAATGTATTACAACAACTCTTTCTTAATTTTCTTCAGCAAATTTCTGCTCAACTCTAGCAAGACTGAGCTTTCCTTCATTCCTGAAATCACTAGTTTGTATCTTGAATTTCCTTTTCTGTTTGAGAACTCCATCATCACTCAAGAAGTAGGAAGCCTTGGTGTGATCCTAGATGAGCAGTTATCATTTTCTATTCACATTGCAAATGTGACGCCGTCGTGCAGGTTCCTCCTCTTCATCATTTGATGGATCCGACCCTTTTTAGCCCAGGATGCTGCCCAGGTGCTTGTTCAGTCTCTCATCATCTCAAGCCTTGACTACTGCAACTCATTCCTGGCTGGTCTTCTTCTAAGAGCCATCAGACCCCTGCAGTTGATCCAAAATACAGCTGCTGGACTGGTCTCTCACGTCACTCCACTGCTGTGTTTAATGTCTTCCTGTAGCTGCTCGCATCAGATTCAAAACCCTGATGCTCACCTACAAAGCAAGAAATGGACCAGCCCCTCTCTACCTAATGGAAATGATCAAGTCTTGAGTTGCACCTCGAACCCTTAGAGCTTCCAATATGGCTCAGCTTGACCCGCCATCCTTCAAGGCACTGGAAGACTCCCACTGATTTCCACAGCAGAGTTCTTCACAGTCTTCACACACAGACTGAAGAGCATCTCTTCGTGGAGCACTTAAACGAGCATTAGTTTACATCTTTTACTGTAATGCATTGTTGTGCTCTTATATTGTGTATAATTGTGTATCTTTCCTTCTTTCTAGGTATTAGTGATGGTTTAGTTATAACAGTGTCTGAACTGAAGAGTAGTTTGGACTCTAACCTGTCTGTACTAGCTGAGATAACTATCTTAATGAAAACAATTGTATATCACTCTGTATTAAACCATCTGCCAAATGCCATGAATGTAAAATGTAAATGAAGCTCATACAGCCTTGGGTCAATTTTCCATGATGTGGAGTAGCCTTTAAAGGATCCTTTTTAAGCCCCAAGTGGCTAAGGCTCTGACACAATGATCAGAGTTGGTGAGTTTGAATCCTGGTCATGCTGTTTGCCATCAACAGCCGGGACCTGAGAGAGCAAAATTGGCTGTGCTTTCTCTGGTTGTGTAGGTGGTGCTCTCTCCTCATCTCTACTACCATGTCTGCTGGCTCCATCAGAGCTGAGGGTCCTGCACATTCCTCAGAATGTGTTGGCTGCCCAGCATCAACGTATCGGCAGCAGTTGGAAAAGAGGTGGTGGATGACTTTACATGCATCAGAGGAATCTTCACCTTCCTAGAGACAGAGACATTGCAAGTGACTGGGAGAGTATAAGAGGATGGGTGGGTAAATTGGCTACCACTGTATTGGGGGGGAAATTGGGTCAAAAAAGGATTCTTATCAGGACAGAGTTACGGAGGACACTCCTATCTTGCTTTAAAAATGCAACTACTCCAGGCCATTAATATTGTGATACATCATATATTCCAAAACTTTTATGAAGAGGTCAGTCCATCTGGTCCAGCACCAGGCATAACTTACTTACCGTTACATATCTACAGCTCTGTTCTAGACACTCAAAGCTCTTTCAGATTTGGGACAGGCATTAGAAACTCACCTCAAGTACCACCAACAGTCAGCATCCACCTGCAGCCAGCCTACACCAGAGCTCTCCTCACACATTAGCTGCTAAACTAAGCCTATCTAGATGGAGATGTTTAAGAGTGGGACATCAGGGTAACAGTCCTACTCTTGTAGAAATGACCAGAAATTCAGAAATCTGTTTTATGTCTCACTCAAAAGATTAGGCACTTTACACAGTACAGTGTAACTGTCACCACACTGCGGCATTGGGATCCACACAGAACACAAGAATAGCACCTCCTGTTGTCCAACAGATACACAAGATTTTCCTTGGAGATCTCCCATCCAAGTACTAAGCAGATCCAGACATGCATAGCTTCAGTAGCTTACGGTTTTGGGGGAAAACTGGGTTCCATTCCTGTTCATATCTTTGACCAGTTCCTGGACCCACTCAGTGATACTTTAGATGTGTTGAAGCCTGAGGTGGTACCTAATCTTCAGAGGTCTCGTCTGTCATTAAATATTGCTTTGACATCTCGTCTTTCTTTTAATACGATGTTAATGGCCTTTAAAACCAGTGTTCAAAAATTCAGGGATGCTTTATTTTATTTGTGTGGTGATTTTTATATACCTGGCAACATTAGGTCACTTTCAAAACAAATTTGGGCTTCCATTAAAATGTTCAGGGCTCTTGCATCTAATATCTATGAGCACATTGCACACCTCTGCCTCTGGATTGAGCTGATACATAATCCTCACAAAAACAGATACACACATCTGATTCATATCTATCACTTTGGGAGATTTACATGAGAAATGATCGCTCAGGAACACAGCAGAGATTAAATATAAAACGGGTTTTTAAAATTTTCATTTTGTAAAATCAAAATCATCAGTAAACATATGTATACAATATTTAATGTGCCAACTAACTTTTGCACATTATTGCCAATAAAATGTAAAAATGTCTGTCTATAGAAGACAGGTTCACTTCTCTACATTTAAAAAATGAATAAATTAATTTGAAAATGATTAATTTTTGAATATATAAACAGCTACTATTACCTAAATATAAGCTTATGTATAGTTATTAGTTGCTGATCTACACATATGGTTTCTGTCTCATCACGACTCAGATATCTACTCAGATGGTTGTTTTAGGTCTTACTCTATAAATCTAAACTACCTTTATAATTTGTCTGTAAAGCAGTCGGAGTGAATTCTGTCTCCTGAACACGACACCCTTTATGCTGAGCCAGACAAAAGGAAACTCATCAGTCCTGAAGGACGACGGGGATCAGATTTCTCCACAGCAAACACATGTTCAGAAGGAACACAGTGGAGCGTAGCGCAGATCGCAGGTTAAAACTTTCACATTTCAGTTCAGTTACTGTATTAACCTGTTTCTGCTCATATCTGCTCAGACCAGAATCTGTTGTGTGAAATGGTCTGTCGTTATACCAGTTAGAACATCTTAAACCATATAAGCCGTGTGTATCATATATGATACATTGTTGGGTATTTAAGACTTCTACATCATCAGAGTGATAATATTTGAATGAATTATATAAGAAAATGAATGAATGAAACACTTATATAGCACCTTTCAAGATACCCAAGGATGCTTTCCAATCAACACAATGCATGTACACACACTGAACAGTGAGAAGCAGCAGCCAATCACGCACAGCGTACTCTCAACCCGGAAGCGACCATCCACCTGAAGGACTGCATCAAGCACTAGGGGGATCACCCAGGACAGAGTGCTAACCATATCTGGGAATACACACACACACACACATCAGGGTAATTTTTTTAGAGTATCCAATTCACCTGATCTCCATGTTTTTGGACTGTGGGAGGAAACCGGAGTCCCCGGAGGAAACCCACGCAGACACAGGGAGAACATGAAAACTCCGCTCAGATTTGGACTCGAACCCAAGACCTCAACGCTGAGAGGCGAACGTGCTAACTACTAAGCCACTGTGCCGCCCCCTGCTGATGTATTAAATCAGACACATGTGTATTGCCCCCTGGTGGATTATCTATGCACTGCATGCACCAGATGATACATGAAGATTTTTAAGATAAAAATGCAAATGGAAGTTGGTGTTTAATGTGGTTAACATTTTTGTATTCTGTATATTTTGTTTGTTTACACAACAAAGTGTGAACAGTAGATTTTGGATGTATCAAATGTGATACAAAACAAAACTTACATATAAGCAATGTCTTACTTCTTTATTCGTAATTGGTCATAAGGTTAGTTTCAAATAAGTAGAGCTTTCTGACAATCATGTGATGGGTTACAATTTTAACAGTAGTGATTTTTTATTACATTTGTTTCTTAGTTTTGTTCACAACCAGCTTTGAATTTTAAGTCAAATAATTTTAGTTGTATGACCATCTATTTGATAAACTCATCAGTACTTTCTTAGCAAATATGGTTCTACAAGGTTCTTTTGATTTAACAGTATAAGAACCCTTTTGGTCTCTTCCTTGGATCACTACCGTATCGTGGTGGAGGGGTTTACATGCCTGTATGATCCCAGGAGCTAGGTTGTCTGGGGCAATAGCCTCTGGTAGGGTCTCCCAAGACAAATTGGTCCTGGGTGACAGGCCAGACAAAAGTGATCCAATAAGGCCACCACGAAAGAGAGGAACAGCAAGACCCCTGAGTCGACTAACACATGTGCCCAGTACCTGTGTGAGAGGCAGTAATGGTGTTTGGGTGCAATGTGATTTGGGTAACAACTTAAGACAAAGGCCTTGGTGTTCTGATCCTCAGCTACTGAAGCTGCATTTTGAGCTAGAAGAGGTGGCTGGAGAAAGGGACATCTGGTCTACTTTACTTGGGTTGTTGCCCCTGCAACCCCAACACAGATAAGCTGAAGATGATGGATGGATGGATGGATGGTGAACCCTTTTGGTGCTATATAGGACAGTTTGTTTAATTGAAGATCCTTGAAGAGCCTTATACAGTACAACAGGCTCTCTGACAAACAGCAGAACGATTTTTTCCTTTTTAAGAACCTTTTCATCACACAGATGTTTCTTTTTCATGACTCTGATGCACAAATGAGGCAAAACAGTCAAAATATCACTGATTATCTTGTGATATCTGCACAAGTTCTGGGATACACTATACCAGAGGTGCCCAATCCTGATCCTGAAAATGTAGCACCTAGCTCCAAACTCAATCTAACACACCTGATCCAGGTAATGAAGACCTTCAGGAGCATCTCAATATTAACAGCAGGTGTGCTGGATGGTAGAAATCCAGGATGAGGACTGCTCGCCCCTGTATTATTTAGTAAGAGAACAGTTGTGTCTCATAGTCGATGTGTTAGATGTGAGAGAATAGACAGGGGTGAAGACAAAGGTGAAGCTAAGAGATCACAGGTGTGCAGATGAGCAGTGGGGGGGCTCTGGTCAGGCTGGGGTCAAAGCACCACCAGCTCCTGGCTGGTCTTATATTTGTTCTTATGTTGCTCGTTGTATTGATCCTGTAAGTTTGATCACAAACAAAACAAATGAAGTAAATGTGTCCAGTGTTGACTTAAAGACGCTGTTATTATTGTATTTTATTGTATTCTATTGGATTTCTGAGTAACTCATCAGAACTGCAGTAAAGTCTGGTTTCAACCACTCGTCACCAGCAGGAGAAAGGTCACAGTCACTCTTCAGTGCTTGAAAGTAAGTAAGTGTGTGTGTGTGTGTGTGTGTGTTGAGAGCTCAGCTGGGACAACAGACCTGGAAGGTTACCATGGTAACATTCCAGCGTATCCCTGATATTGGTGATGAGGGATAAAAGTCTTTATAACGACAAGGTCACATTCAGGACTTTATAAGAGAAATCTTACTGAATAGTAAACCCTTATTTACACTGAGCTAGTTTAATGTTACATATTGGCATTAAATGTTAGTTTAATAAAATGTGTGTTTGTCCTTGTATCATTCTGAAAGTCCTCTTAATGATAGGAATGTATGTCAGGTCTGTAAAAGTTGGGACATTTTGATGGTCCTCGCAAAAAAATGTGACATTTTCATTAGAAACTTAAATTTAAAGAGCAGAAGCATTGGCCTTTGGTTGGTACAGTTGAGTTTAGGTTTAAGTTTTTTCTCAGTATTACACAAGTGAATGGAATGTCCTCACTAGTATAGTACTACCAAAGTGTGTTTGTGTGTATGTAGCAGGTTTATGCTACATTGTGGGGACCGAAACCTGTTTAAACACTAACAGTGTGGGGATCTTTCTTCCTTCTAGGGACTACAAGCTGGTCCTTGCAACATTAATCATGACATTTGAAAATTGAAGTGAAGACATGTGTTGAGGTTAAGGTTTGAAGGTCTCCTGGAAATTAACAGAAGTCTGTGTAAAGTCCCCACAATTCACAGAAAAAAGTGTGTGTGTGTGTGTGTAATATATTCTATTGTGTGTAACGTCTTTTCAGTTTTGTTGTGTCACACAAGTTTACAGGCTTTATTCTGGCTGTTTAGCTCGCATCTCAGATAAGACATCATGGTTTGTAGGTGCTGTGGAAATTGGCTGTTTTTAAAATGACACTACAAACTACATACATAATGATTTTGTGTAAACCTAGTATGCATTATGCAGAATGTGACCATAGTTAATGTCCAGTAGCCTATACCAAAGATACCTAGACAGTCCATACTTCAGCAAAACATTACAGTTAAAGTTATCTTCAGTATACAACATCTCATAATGTGGCCATTTACAACGTCACTTTTTAAACACGACAATGTTTCAGCTGGAAAATAAGCAGTGACACAGAACATAAAAATAACTACAGTGGTTGTGGTGACACATTTTGATCTAATAATCTAACAATGATGTGTTAGATAATAATAACAATAATATAATAATAATAATAATAATAATAATAATAATAATGCATTTTATTATATATGTTTTTATTATTATTATTATTATGACAAAAAAGCGGGGTGATGGACTTTATCTTCAAATAGATATTATGAAGTTAAATATTTTACTGGCCTGGCATACTGTATGTATACTAAATGGATGAACTTGTACGAGAATTACGTGTTCAGTAGAAGTGATTATATGCTGTATATGAGTATATGTGTGCGTATATGTTGTTACACACTGCCACCTTGTGGACAGATACAGTAAATGAAATACAGATTATATGGAGGTTTGAAAATATTAAGTGAACTCTATTAGGCCTATTTGAAGTCCATCATCCACTTCTTTGTAATAATAATAATAATAATAATAATAATAATAATAACTTAAATATATAATAAATACATTATTATTGTTATTATTATTATTATTGTTCAAACCAACTTCAGCAGCATTTCATTCTATGTGTACACGTGTGTGTGTGTGTGTGTGTGTATTAGTCATAGTAATGTAATTATAGATAGATAGATAGATAGATAGATAGATAGATAGATAGATAATCACATATGTAGCACTGTCTTGTTGATTTTCAATGTTTGAAACCTCTACATATTCTGTATTTTATTTAATATATATGTATATATTCATTAAAAAAAAAAAATGAATATATGTATATATACATATATCGTTGTCTGCCATTGTGTAGTTGTAACGATGGGATTGGAAAAAACACCCCGCAGCACAGCAAGGAGGTCAAGACAATGCCAGGACAGCATCACCCCCGGCACTTCCACCTCTCACCACCAGAGGTCTCACTCACCTGAGGACTAGCCGTCACTCCCCTCCTAATCACTTACACCTGCACCACATATACAACCGTCAGTTACAGCCGGCACAGCAGCCATCCACCGTGGAGCTTTAGGAGTTACTACTTTACCTGACAGTGTGTGTACATGTTTACTAACTCTCCCTGTCTCTCTCGCACACAGAAGCCATCCTAACTCGGGGTGTCCTTGCAGTAAAGGCTGCTCCTGTCCCTACAGTGCTGGGCCTCTTCTTCTTCAGCCTTATTAGGGGTGCCAGCTCTTCCCTGTCAAGTTTACAGTTGCTGCCACAAGTAGCCCTTTGATTTTGTGTTTTGCTACTGAGATGTTATAGCCTTCAGCTGCCTCTGTTTTGAATTCACCAATAAATACTATGGATCCAGCATATCTGCCTGAGTCTCCTTCATCACAGTAGTGTTGTCTGAATTCCAAGTGAACAATTAGATTACCTATATAGTCACTATATTATTACCCACAATGCACAGAAATCGTAGTGTACAACTGATGTACACTGTTTACAGGCTACTTATGAGAGAGTTGTTGTCTCTGAGAACTTGAGAAATAGAATTGTTGCTGTCCTCAAAGATGGCCTAGATTATAAGAAGATTGCTAACATCCTGAAACTGAGTTACAGCACGTTGGCCAAGGTCATACAGGATTCCATTCAGAACAGGCCTCACCAGGTTCGACTACAGAGTCCATGTGTTCAGTGTCACATCCAAAGGTTGGCTTCAAACAAGAGACACATGAATGCTGCCAGCTTATCACGGTGGCTTAGTGGTTAGCACGTTCACCTCTCAGCGCTGAGGTCTTGGGTTCGAGTCCCCATCTGAGCACAGTTTCCATGTTCTCCCTGTGTCTGTGTGGGTTTCCTCCGGGGTCTCCGGTTTCCTCCCACAGTCCAAAAACATGGAGATCAGGTGAACCGGCTACTCTAAAATTGCCTGTAGGTGTGTGTGTGCGGCAATGGATTGGCGCCCTGTCCTGGGCTTAGTTGAATAGTGTGATGCCCTGCCCTGCGCCCAGTGAGGGGGTAGGGGATTAACCGCGACCCTGATAAGGATTAAGCGGGTGTGATGATGGATGGATGGATCTATTCTCACCTTTTAGGGGTCAAAAGCAACTTTCTGTTGTAATTTTGTTCTCTATCATTCTCTTATCTTCTGTATTATCTGGTTATCTACAATATATGGTTAATAAAGTGAAATGGTTCAGTCCTTACTGGGCTCATAGTAGTCATACACCTTGAATATGGCTGGTAGCAGGTTCTTCACTACAACATCCTGCAGGATGACCAGATTGTACGTCTCAGAGTCCATTTTGCAGCTAAAGCATAAAGTCACACATCATTAAATACAATCACTCCTAACTGTGAAAATAAAGCAGTTATCTACACAAGCCAGAACATAATGACCAGGCACAGAACAGATTTGTCTAACATATTAAAATATTGTTTTTACTCTTCTGTTTTTTGAATTGACCACATAATGTGTATTGATAGGTGGTGACATCAGTGTATAATGACCCCAAGGTGGACCCCGAGGTGCTTGTCAAGAAGAGCAAATTATATTGACCACGAAAAAAATAAATAATAATGAAAACACCCAAGTGGTGAATACTTTTTATAGCACTTTTTATAGTATGTACTGAATTATTCTTAGTGAAAGGTTTATACTAAACACAGACTTAAAAATTCTAATAAAATGAATACATTGAGTGATGTTTGATGCCCTTATGCTTCAGGAGAAAATGTGTTTGATTGACATGTTCCAGCGTCACCACTAATTTGAGTGTTTTTCCAGCAGGATGGACTTGGATGCAGTGTCTCCATAGTGCCCGCTACTGGCTGGGATGTGACTGCCAAAAAGTAAATACTAAATGGGAGCAAAAATCAGTGTTCATTAAAGGGAGAACATACATGCTAACGTGGCTAACAATGAAGAGAAGCCTTTCAGTCATTGTTAGTGCAGTAACACACTAGTTGTAAGTATTAACAGATTATATTCTACAGAAAATAAACTTCTGCACATTTGACTACAAATAAATGTGTAAACTAGAGAAATGAAGATGGTTCTTACCTTTCAGTGCAGAAACTCACTGCAGCTGTTTAAAGGAGCAGCAACATGGTAGCTAGCACCTGAGCACTCAGCCGTCACTGTTTTGGGGGCAGCTGTGGCCTGGTGGTTAAGCATCTGGTCTTGTAACTGAAAGGCTGCCAGTTCGTTCCCCTGTCAGGTCATGAGTGAAGTGTCTGTGGGTGAAGCACCTGACCCCCAAATGCCCCCAGATGCTGTGTGTAGAGGCACCTCACTGCTTTTATTAAGGCAGGTGTGCTCACTGCACTCTAGTGTGTTCACTAGTATGTGTGTTTCCCTGCAAAGGTGGTCAATTGTGCACTTTCACTTACTCATTTGGGTGAAACATCTTCAGATAACATTCAGATTCATAACGTGTGAAAATGTATCACTTCAGTAAAAATCTGAGCACTTTCAGAAACACTTTTTAAACTTACTTCAGCACATATGAATCCTGAATTATTTACATATTTAGTTTATTAATTATATTACATCTCTCCTCTTTCTATTCATTTAAACTAAACAGAACTATGTGGATAATGTACAGATGACAGCATGTAGACAGAGAGACAGATGCAGAGAGACAGACATAAGATATGAGCTCTTTAAATATAAACTTAAAAGAAAGTGTATTATTATATATAAACGTAGAATAAGTGATGTGTTAATAAATTGTCTAATCAGACGTACTTGTCCTTGCACAGTGATAAGTAAGCAAAGCTTTGGAATGTTTAATTTGACATGAATATCAATAGAAAGAAGAAAAAAAGAGCTCCTGCTTCTCAGCTCCTGAGCAGATGATGAGATACTTTATATTTACTGCAGGACCGGATCAGTAAGCTGGTATTTAGAAAATGTTTGAATATTTAAATGACTAAGATTGGATGGATGGATAAATGGATGGATTGGTAGATGGATGGATGGATGGACATACAGATGGACAAACAGACAGATAGATAAGATAGATATTTACCATTGTAGGGACACCTTAAACCTCTGTACAGTACTGTACTGTATATATAATCAGAAGACATGTGTAGGTTCACTGGTGGTTTTGGTCATCTAGCCTCTCTAAATGCTGAATATAGTTTCCTCCATGACTGACAGAGCAGCTCAGTTCCACACAGAAGCTTGTTTAACCGCCATAGAAAAGCAGAACAATAGATGCTACAGAGCTGATGCCCATGAGCCTAAGGTCACCAGGCCCAATGCCAGAGGAAGTGTACTTTTGTCTTATGATACTGAAGGGTTATCTCGCTCATATTCACTTGTTATGGCTTGTTTGCCGTCACAAAACTAAACTGTCCTCCAAAGCTATGTAAACAGAGCCAAATAGTCTAAAAGGCACAAAAGAGTGTTAACCCAAACAACTTAAAACACTGCAGATGTCTGTGGAGAGCTCTTATGAGCAGAGGACGTAAGACACAAGAGTGATGGAAGAAAGAAAGTGTGCTGAGATGAAGGAGCTGCTCATAATCTAAACTAAAGCTCATTTATGAAATGAAAGTGAATAGTCGTCTTCATTATTGATGGAATTGATGTCCTGTGACACCAGCTCAGGTTTGACCACAAACATCTAAAAAGGTGAACAGACCATCTTATGACAGGACAACAACCCAAACATCTTACAAAGCAAATATTAACGTCTACAGGGCCACAACTGGAAGGATCTTTTGATCAACTCACCAAAGAGAATTGCATTGTTGTGGTGTTAACATTGCATAACAATGTTGATCTTTCAAAACACTATATGGTAAAATCTACACTCTTAAAAAAGATTGTTCTTTAAGGGTTATTTATTAAAGAAAATGGTTCTTTATAGAACCATGAACACTCAAAGAACCCTTCAAATGGATAAAGGGTTCCTTCCATGGGGAAATGGTTCTTCAGATTGATGTGAAAAGTGTTATAGATGGTATACAGAACCTTTTTGAAAATTTTTCTATATAGTCCCAAAAGGGTTCTGCTATCATTACAATGTCAATGAATGAATGAATGAATGTTACACTCATACAGCGCCTTTCTCAAACCCAAGGACGCTTTACAATCAACACATTCCATTTACACACTCAACCACACACACACGTAAGTCAAGCTTGTAATAATAGAGGAACCATTTTTATAGTAAAATAAAAATGCTTTAGTCATTTATAGTTATATCAAAATAAACAAACTGTCCCCTTTCCATGATCCTATAAAAATACCAATGTACTACCATCATAACATTATGCAAAGCACCAGCATTCATTTTTAGAATTGGTTACACAGAATTATGTTTTAGACACTACTTTGGACATACACTGCAATTTTTGTGGTGGAAATGTTACGAGTCAGTTAGGCTTTCTAATGCTAACTTTAGCAGCCTTTATGCTACATGTTTCTGTAGTAGTGGAAGAGTCTAATGGGTGAAGATAGATTATAACACTGCCCTGTAATGGACAGGGGCAATGACGGTGTGTACATGGACAACACATTGCCTCTAAAAAATGAAACAACCTTAGGTCTAGCACCCCTGTTGGCTGACTGCAGTATGAGGTATAGCTCCACCCATTCCCATTTGTTTCTATAGCTACATTCACATTACAAGCCACATCATCAGATTTGCACAGATCAGATTTAATCTTGACGGTTCACATTCACAAATGTAAGTGACCTGTATATATAAGCATATTTGTGCAGGGTTGCCAGATTTGCAAAAATACAGCCGCCTGTAAAACTTCAGAGTTGGTGGTTTGCATGGTTTTTGCACTAAATTAAAGAAGAAATTGAGTGAGAAAGATTTGAAGTTTACGTTGTAAAGCTCATTGAATTGTGAAGAAGGTGAATAAATGCCAGCTGACTGCTTTTGCTGTTTTTACAGCGACATGAGTATTAGAGACTATGCACATGTATACAAGCAAAAAACACATGAAATCTGATCTGACTGGTCAGTCGAGTCGCATGTCCACAGATCGGTTACAAATCTGATCTAGGACCACATATGAAAGTGACTCAAATTTGATTTGAAAAGATCAGATCTGAGCTAAATTAAGGCCAAAGATCAGACTTGAGTCACTTCAGCCTGGTAATGTGAATGTAGCGCATGTATCTAATTTATCCTTTAAATTGTCTTTCAATTCAATATCTGATTCTAAGTTTTCCCAATGCTAATACTGGCACAGCCACAGAATGAAGTGTTAAAAACATAATTCTGCTATATTGTATATTGGCTACTTTAACATTATTAAATATTATAACAACATCAGTAATACAGTATCTATGTCTACAAAAAAGCAACTGTAAACAAAACATTACAAACAAGATTAGAATATTGTTTTGTATTGCTTGTTTTCTTTAGTGGTGGTGTGTATGTGGTTTGTGGCAGCAAAATGTGCTCACAACACACACATACACATACATACCACCGCATTTAACCCATCCATGCAGTGAAACACACTATTGAACGTATGCGAGAACACACTTTGCAAACATGTTCCCGAAGCGGTGGGCAACCCTATCCACAGTGCCTGGGGAGCAGTTGTGGGTTAGGTGCTGTGCTCAAGGGTACTTGTCATGCATGACCTGCCCAGGGATGAAACTGGCGACCTTATGGTCACAAGACCAGGTCTCTAACACACCAGGCCACAGCTGCCCACATATATTCTACTTATAAGGGGGATATACATTCTATGGTCAGGGGTTTAAATAAAACCCAAAATGAACCATCAATTGAAACTAATGTACTGTAAACTATTAATTAAAAATCCAGGTTTTGAGGATACAGTATCACAAAACAATATTGACAGTTTAAAGAAAGTCACTGCATGTACTGTCTAAGGCTAAGCATTTGCCCATCTACCCATCTTGGCAACAAATTACAAACCGGATTCCAAAAAAGTTGGGACGCTATACAAATTGTGAATAAAAA
>BRDA01056417.1:8220-21523 GCA_036984385.1 Crenuchus spilurus
GTGTGTGTGTGTGTGTGTGTGTGTGTGTGTGTGTGTGTGTGTGTGTGTGTGTGTGTGTGTGTGTGTGTGTGTGTTTGTGTGTGTGTGTGTGTGTGTGTGTGTGTGTGTGTGTGTGTGTGTGTGAGTGAGAGAGAGAGAGAGAGAGAGAGAGAAAGAGAGAGAGAGCATTCTTTATGTTGTCACAGTTGTACAAATGTGTGTGTGCTGTAATAATAATTTTGAAATATCTGTTGGGGGTTGGTGTGTGTAAATGAGTGTGTATAAGCTTGCAGCTGTGTGTGAATGTGCATACATTCATGTGTGTCAGAAATAGAAAGATAGATTATGTTCGTTCAGTGTGTGTAGGGGTATGTGTGTTTTGGTGTACATATGTGTGTGTTTGCATGTATGCTTCAATAAGTGAAGCACATGGGGGGCATGATGCATATTCCAGTCTGCATGTGCCTCCTTCTCTCTCTCTCTCTCTCTCTCTCTCTCTCTCTCCTCTCTCTCTCTCTCCATCTGTTTCTTTCTCTCCCTGTCTAGCTGTCCCTGTCTCTCTCTTCTACTCCCTCTATCCATTTCTCTCTCTGTCTAGCTGTCCCTGTCTCTGTCTCTCTCTTCTCCTCTCCCCCTCTCTTGCGCTCTTTTTCTGTCTCTCTCTATTTCTCTGCCTGCCTCACTTTATCAGCTTGTGCAGAGCCCATGGGTAGGGGGATTCCAATCATCCTGGAGCACACACACTGGCTCGAGAACACACATCTCTCAGCAGCCCTCCCCGACCCAGATTCACTGTATTTTCATTGGCTAATAGATTTGAAGTCTACTGGTTATTGGTCTTCTTCATTTTGTTCTAGAACATGTTTCTGGTCACAGATAAAAAGGAGGTACTGAGGGTGGCTATAGAGAGAAAGATTCAAAAGGCTGGAACCCCCTGCATGCCTTCACCATAACCTTCACAATTCATCTGAGCAACTGTCAAACGCACCAGAGAATTGCATTCTTCTCTATAACATACAAATCTAGAGGGAACTGACCATCAGAATTTGTATTCAGCTGAAGACTCAGTAGAGAAGCCATTTGATATGCCCATTTTTCAAAAAAAGATCAATATAAAAAAGTGCTGTGTTTTGTGCTACAGTATAAAACACAACAAAGCAGCCCTTGCAAAACACTGACTCTTTGACTAAAACAGTTTGACAACAACACGACATTTTGGTGGGAAAGCTTTAATCAAACAAAAACAACAAATGCTTTGTTAAGATCCATTCATTATTTACTTATAAGAGGCACTGTCAGGAAGCACTGCAGATATTACTCAAATGTCTTGTTTTAAATGAGGAACACAGTGAAGGATTCATTTGCTGTGGGATCTTGAGCTCAGCCTCCTTTGAGAGAGTCACTAGAAGGCATCTGTTTGGAGAAAAAAAGACTGAATTAATCTTTATTTGAGCCAGCGAATGACAGGGAAAGCCATCTCACTATTTGTTTATTACACTGACAGCTGCAAAATGGTGTTTTTGCTCTTCTCCATTATGGTGATTCATTGACGTGATTGCTTCCAGACTTTACAGATGCTTCCTCTCCCTTTCTCACTCTCTCTTGATATTGTGACGGATGCTTCCTTCATGTCAGACACTGGACAGCCCTACACAATTTACAAAGCACACGCTCAATATCAGAGAGGCTGCACTTACTTTGATTCTCAAATAAAAAGGAACTCTTTGATAGATCATCTGCTCATATTGAGGTTTTGAATGCTCTTTAAAGGGACTGAGTAGAAGCAAAGCATCACCCGACAACTAATTGCAATCAGCCAAGACATATTTGATGTTGTGTTTGTAATGTTTCAGCATGAATGTAATAAAAGGCTTAACACATCAATTATAAAATCCACTTAACCCTAGGAAAGCTGTAGGTGAAAGAAGAGAATTTATACTTGAAAGTATGAATACTTTGTTAAAATCTTAAAAGTAGACATGCAGAGAGTACTTGAGTGAAAGTAAAAAAAAAGATAAATGGCTGGCTGGTTGGATAGACGGACAGATGGACGGACAGACAGACAGATGGACAGACAGACAGAGAGATGGATGATCAGTTACGGAATTTATGTGCTTGTCACAGTTTATCCATAACTAACACTATGGTCAAGCACAAGGGTGTCCATAAGAAACGTGGCACCAGGACACCCTAGAACGAAGTTCAATAATTGACTTTATGGTCAATGGTATTGTTAGACTTGTGTCCATCTGTCTTGGACACTTGGGTAAAAAGAGGGGCTCAGCTGTCAACCAATCACCACCTGGTGGTGAGTTGGATCAGATGGCAGGGGAGGATGCCAGACTGACCTGTCAGGCTCAAATGTATAGTGAGGATTTGCTGGGAACGTTTCACAGAGGAACCTGTCAGAGACTTTTTAAACTCCCACTTCTGGCAGACCTTCTACAACATTTTGTGGAAGGTAGGGGACAGAGGGTCTTAATGGGCTAGGTTCCGGGCTTCCATTGTCAAGACAGCTGACCAGAGATGTGGCCGCAAGGTGCCTTTTGGGGTGGCAACCCTTTTACCCCAGGAAATGGAGGTTGTGAAGCTCAATAAAGAGTCCTATCAGGCCTGGTTGACTTGGGGACTCTGGAGGCATCTTAGGAGTACCAAAGGTCCAAGTGGGCTGCAGCTTTGGCTGTTGTTGAGGCAAAAACATTGATGTAGGAGGAATTAGGTGAGGCCATGGAAAATGACTATTGTACAGCTCCTTGAATATTTTGACAAATGGTCACACAGCTCAGGAGGGGAAAGCAGTTACCACTGTCTACAGTGGTGGTGGAAAGTTGCTGACCTCAACTGGGGATGTCATTGGAAGAAATCCTTCTCAATCCCACCTGCACATCTTCAACAGAAGAATCTGGGGAGCTTGGGGGTGACTTGGCCATCACTGATGTGGCTGAAGTAGTAAAAAAACTCCTCAGTGGCAGTGGCAGGGGCCCGGGGGTATATGGGATCTGCCCTGGGTTTCTCAAGTCTCTGGATGTTGCAGGGTTGTCTTGGTTGACACGTCATTGCAACATTGTATGGACATTGGGGACCAGAGGGTGTGTTCCAATTATAATGGGATCACACTTCTCAGATTCCCCAATAAAATGTCTATTCAGGCGTACTGGAGAAGAAAGTCTGACTGATCATTGAATCTCAGATTCAGGAGGACCAGTGTGGGTTCTGTCCTAGTTGTGGAATACTGGACCAGCTCTTTACCATTGCTAGGATCCTAGAGGGTGTAAGGGAGTTTGCTCAACCAATCCACATGTGTTTTGTGGATTTGGTGAAGGCATTTGACCATGTCCTTTGTGGTATCCTGTGGGGGGTGCTTTACGAGTATGGTGTACTGGGTTCTTTGATAAGGGCTATCCAGTTCCTTTGCAAATGAAGCAGGAACTTGGTCTGCATTGCCGGCAGTAAGTCAGACTGGTTTCCAGTTGAGGTTGGACTCTGACAGGGCTGCCCTTTGTAATTGATTCTGTTCAGAATTTTTATGGACAGAATTTCTCAAGCATAGTCAAGTGGTGGAAGGTGTCCAGTTTGGTGACCTCAGGATTACATATCAGCTGTTTGCAAATTATGTGTTCCTGCTGGCTTCATCAAACCAGGACCTCCAGCTCTCACTGGACCAGTTTACAGCTGAATGTGAAGCACCTGGGATGAGAATCAGTACCTCCAAATTTGAGACCATGGTACTCAGCTGGGAAAAAATAGAAGGCTTTCTCCAAGTTGGGAGGATGTACTTGTCTCAAGTGGAGGAGTTTAAGTATCTTGTTCATAATTGAGGGTAAGAGGGAGCAGGAGATCAACAGGCTGCGTTAGTAATGATGTGAGCTCTGTACTGGTCTGTTTTGGTGAAGGGAGAGCTGAGCCAGAAAGCAAACCTCTCTGTTTACCTGTCAGTTTATGTTCCAACCCTCACCTGTGGTCATGACCTTTGGGTAGTGACTGAAAGAATGAGTATCTGAATACAAGCGGCTGAAATGAGCTTTCTTCATAAGGTGTCCAAGCTCTCCCTTAAAGACAGGGTGAAGAGTTCAGACATCCTGGAAAGACTCACAGTAGATTTGCTGGTCCTCCATGTTAAAAGGAGCTAGTTGAGATGGTTCGGGTACCTGGTTATGATGCCTCCTGAATGCTTCCCGGATGAGATTTTCTGGACATGTCCAGCTGGGAGGAGACACAGAGGAAGACACAGGATATGCTGGAGAAATTACATCTCTCAGCTCATAAGGGAATACCTTGGAATCCTCCCATATGAGCTAGAAGAGGTGGCCGGGGAGAAGGACGTCTGTTCTACTTTGCTTGAGTTGTTACCCACATAACCCAGACATGGATATGCAGAAGATTATGGATGGATTGATGGATGAATGCATGTAATATGCAGTGATGTATGGTGCAATCTTCACACAAAGACAGATTAGCATAGTTATCGGGAGAATTAGTAATAAAAAATAAAGAGGAAAAAAATATGTTTTATTTTTTTTCTCTTGAAAGAGGAGCCAAAGTACAAGTTTGCACTTTAATAATACTCAAGTACAGCAATGAAACACATTTACATAGTGTTTTTGTCAGGTGCAGGCTGAGACAAATTGATTAAGAACACACTTGCAGAGAAGGTTTATATGTAGATTTAATGAAATCCAGGAACCGTGATACAAGCAATAAAGATACTGAAACATTTCGACAAATAGACTACACAGTAAATCTGCCAGTGTTAAATCAACACTATTAGAGTTCAATTAACACTGAGGGTGTCAAAATGTAACACTCTCAGTGTTAATTTAACTCTAATAGTGTTGATTTAACACTGGCAGATTTACTGTGTAAGGGCTATAAAACAAAATGACTCACAAAGACATTCACACACAGGAGGGTTTAAGTAAAGGAAAATAAATGAGACCCAGGTGAAACCAATAAAGGGCGGGGCATGACAGAACGAACATTAAAAGAGACAGGTCATGACAAAGCGTGACAGTTTTATATTATTACATAGTATTTTCTATCCATGGCAAACTGCATGCCTAAATAGTCATAAATAAATAATTGAATCCAAAACGCTTCTTCTTGAACAGGGATGTTTACCACTTTATTCATATCCAACACACCTGATATCCAAATGACCCTGGAAACCTGCCTTACCTCGATCAGATGTGTTAGATTAAAGTAGGAGATAAACTCTGCAGGGTAGTAGATTTTCAGGACAAGGACTGGGTCTAGAGTCTTCAGTGGTTATAAAGGAGATTGATCTATATTGAACTATGATAAGGTGAAGAATAATTTACAGGCTTAGATGGTTGAAATGGCTGCTCAATTTCATAAAATATGTTTAATGTAGTTTTAGATATAAACTTTTTAAATGGATCTATATAGCACAATTTTTTCTATATATTATATATATATATATATTTTCTATAGAACCATACACAACAGGTTTTCCATCACAGAGGAGAATAATTTTGAGTTGTCATGGTTCTACATACTCTATATCCTAATGCTTTTCATTTTAAAAGTGTACTGTTCTCTGGAAGTCATAATGTGGCAAAATCATCACAAGGTTGTTAATTATAATTGTAAAAGAATGTGCCCTGTAGTTGGATTTCAGTGTTGTACTGCTTTATGGGTTAGCAACCCAGGCTCTAGTGCCATCATGGGAGGAGAACATAATTTGTTTCCAGCTTTCAAGCATGCACTTTCCCCTCTATAACCTCTCCTGGAAGGGGAGTCAGGTACATAACTCTGATCCAATGCCCAGGGGGTGGTTCTGTGCAGCTCAGCCAATCTGTTACACTGACAGAGAGACTAATCCATAAGGTTAGAACCTCCATTCATATCTACACCATGACCTTCACATTTCATCTGCGTCCTTGTCAGACACACCAGTGCTTAAGATGCAAAGAGACCCCTCACAATCCCTCCAGAGCATAACCAACCTGCTCTATAGAATACTCAAATAGGGGAGTTGACTGTTGGTGCTTATGACAGGTTCCTTGTCTTCCTCCACAGGTCATGTGAAGGTTGATGAAAGCATAGATGATTCCAACAAGTTCTGACACCTCTGGAAGGCTGATGACACATGAACATACCTGAAGGTGGTTCAAAAAGAACAACAGGTTACATGAAGGTTCTCCTGCTTTCCTTTTATCTAATTTCTCCTTATTTTCCTTTTATGTTTTCAATTTCCATTATATAATAGGAAAAATGTAAAAGCGTTATTTGGTGTGTATGTGTGTATGTGTATAAGAGACATTTTCTTGTACCGTGGTAAAGGTTGATGAAGTGTCAGTTCCTATTCTCATGACGATGAGGATGCATGTCGTGTTTGTTTTGGTGGTTACCCTGGCAGCAGCTGTTCGCCTCTGAGTGGTGGCGTAGCCTCATTAGCGGAGGTGATTATCAGAGACACATTCATCCTGCCACACACTCATTTCCAACAAATCTTATTCTGCTGGGACATTTGGTAAAGATGGTTCATCCTCAGACTGCAAGAGTTCATATGGACAATTATGAAGTCTCATAATTACCTACAATGTAAACAATTTAAGGTGTTGAAAATATAAATTTTTATATTCCAGGTTGTAATGTTGTATACTTAATCCCATAAGGATTTATGCTTTTTAAGGAATCATATTATTGCAAACATTTTTAAAGTTTACCTTATACCAATGTTTTTCCTAGAGTAGAAAATTCTAATTAAGAACCAATTAGGAACCTTAATATTCTTGAATGTAATTGCATATTGTTAGTTATTCGTTTCAATAACAAAGTATAGTAGTTATTAAATATTAAGACTAATCATTGATGAGTACCTCTGCTGTTTAAGAGTTTGCTATCTCTAAGTAGAAAGATAAGCAATATGTCAACAGAAATAATTTTTTTTATAAATATATTTTTCTTGCTCAGTCTATTTCTAATGACTGATAACCACGTTCTTCTTCTTCTTCTTCTTCTTCTTCTTTGTCTTCTTTTTTCCTAGAATGCTATATTCAGGCCAAGAACCATTCTCTTATTCGTGAGCATGCTGTAATAGTAATTGGTTATTTATTGACTATTCTTGTGCTGCCTCCATTTCTCAGCCACTGTTCAAATTTCTACTCATGCTCTTCTCTCAACTGGCTGCTGTGATTGTTAATGTGTGTGAGTCACCAGCTGGTATGACCTTGGTCAATGTGAGTGTGTAATGATCCTCTCTGCCAACAGGCTGCTGATCAATGACCCCAAATCCACAAGCTGATCGATTTCACCTTGTTGAACAGCAAGTAGCCAAAATTGCAAGCAACAAAACATGTTCATATTAAACAAGCAAATAAGTACAAATATTATGAAACCTCATACTGTGTGTTGTTGTTTGCTCAATTATTTTTATATTAAAGTATATTTATTCATGTCTGTCTATGTGACAGTTCTTTGACTGTGTGTCTGACCAGCTTAGTAAAAGCCCCACTTACATTAAAACCTTATTAAATATGCATCACTATGCAATATTGAGTGGTTTGAGGGGGCATGACTAGAAATGCTCATTAATATTCAATGACTCAGAGCTCTTCTGTAGTGGAAGATAAATCACTTGTGGGGGTTTCTAGTGATTACTACTGCCTAAATAACTGTTTAACGTGTTGTTACACCCATGCTTTCATGGTCACTCACACTGACAGTTCACAAAGCAGAGTGCACCATCTGTTATGTTGAAGGACTGTTAAGAGATCATAACAAATTGGCTGCAATACTGATAAAGTATGGCATATTTACACAGATTTGCTGTCAGTGTAATGAAGTGAAGTACTTTTAATTTTTCATTCTTAAAACCGTTTTATGACGAGATGTTTACCTTCATTGTCAAGAATGAACAGCATTGAAAAAACAGTATGTTCATAATGCTGACAAAGGCCTGAGAGTAATCAGGGGAGAAGATAAACTCATCAGAGTAGTGATGTGAAGTCTATTATATCTTAATGGAAAGGGTTACTCAGTGATCTGTCACAGAGATGGTGAAGGAGACAGATGCAGGGTGGTGACAAAACTTCTTTATTCAACTGAAATACTTGACTCTTGACTATGAAACCAAAACACATCTGTAGCTGTGACAACTTGAAGACATTCAAGACTAAGATGACAATACAATGACTATGAAGATAAACATAACTGAAAACCAACAATGACAAAACATAATCAGACAAGAGCTTGGGGAAGAGGACTACGAAATGACAAGACACAGGTGCTGCCAATAATGAGACAGGGCATGATATGACAAGGGCAGAGATGACAGAATGTAAACAAAGAGCACATGGGCAGGACTGAGATGGAGTTGTGATGGGAGGTTTCACACTAACATTGATAAGGTCACTTAATTCAATTTAGTTATTTCCATTAAAAATCACCCAAAATGTTTCTCACCCCTTAGGATACAGTATGACTTATTCTAAACCAAATAAATGATTAAAACTTCACTGTTACAGACAGTCACTGCAGACAGAGCTACTAGAACACAAATTCCTGGATATTGGATCAAATTCCTACATATCTTCCTCCACATTCTATACTAAACTTGATTCTAGTTATAGAGCATCATGTCTTGTGATGGCTGTCTACACAGTAAATCTGCCAGTGTTAACTCAACACTATTAGATTTAAATTAACACTGAGAGTGTTACATTTTGACTCCCTCAGTGTTAATTTAACTCTAACAGTGTTGATTTAACCCTGGCAGATTTACTGTGTAAGACATATATTATTATAGAATTTTGTTCATTTGTGAAGCTCAAACTGAACCAAAACACACTGTCTGGTCTGTGAGAACATTATGTTAGCAGATTATGAGATGATTTGGTGATATTTTAATGAAAATAACCTGTTATATGTGATGATTGTGTTCTAATGTTCTAAACTAAGCAAAATTGGGACTTGAAACATGTCTTTGCTGATCAGCTATGTCAGAGACAAGTAAAACCATTATTTTAATACTATTCAAATAAACTCAAATGTATTTTTATAGTGATTTTTACAACCAGTGTTACAACCAAGCAATTTAACAAAAAAGGAAAGAATCCTGATCCAAGCACAACATGAATAAGACATAGGAAAGGACAAATTCTTTAAGAACAAGAAACCTGACAGGTGACAAAACTTTTCTCTGGCTGACACCACATTCATTCATTCATTCATTATCACACCTGCTTAATCCTTATCAGGGTCGCAGTTAGTCCCCTACCCCCTCACCGGGCGCAGGGCAGGGCATTACACTATTCAACTAAGCCCAGGACAGGGTGCCAGTCCATTGCTGGGTGAACACACACACAATTTTTTTTATTTTTTTTTTATTTTTTTTTATTAAGAGTACCCAATTCACCTGACCTCCATGTTTTTGGACTGTGGAAGGAAACCAGAGACCCTGGACGAAACCCACGCAGACATGGGGAGAACATGGAAACTCCGCTCAGATGTGGACTCGAACCCAAGACCTCAGCGCTGAGAGGCGAACGTGCTAACCACTAAGCCACCATGCCGCCCCTGGCTGACACCACATGCAAAAGAAAAATAACACAAAATAAAATTAGAGTAGATGATGAATGTATAAAAATAGATAAATAAACTCCAAATAAACTGTAAATTCTCTCCTAAGGTGGAGTGGTTTAGAGTAATTTGCAGGACATCTTTATGATTCTTTATGGTTCTCTAACAGAATGAGAGCAAATGTAAGTCATACTTTTCTTGACATTATGACATCAAACATTATAATCTTGGTGTTTACTCTAGAACATTTGGACAGTGTTTGACCAATAGTTCAATTCATCATAAATATCATAACCGTGGTAGATTGTATGGAGCACTATATGTATTGTCAGCGTGTTCTCCTTGCTTCGACTCAAAATCAATTTGTCATGCAAATCCTTTGCAAATTTCTTTGTGAAACCACCTGGAATTTATATGTCCCTGCATTCAAAAAATTAATCTCTTAGTCAAATGGAAAAGAAAGTGAAAACAGTTTTAAATTCATGTCACATGTGCCCTGCCTGTTTCTTAATATAAACTAAGACTTGATGTGCTATGTTATACAATGAGAAATAATGCATCCTAAGTGAAGTTAAAAAAGGTACAAAACACAAGAGCATGTAAACAATTAAAACAGCATGTGAACTTTGAAAGGATCGAATTAATTTTAAGCTTCTGTTATCTTCCTTGAAGAGGTACAGTATATTGTTCATGGTGTGTGTGTGTGTGTCTGAGTGAAAGAGAAAGAGATAAAGTGAGAAGGATAGAAAGACAATAGAAAGAGAGAGAGACAGGGACAGACAGAGACAGACACAGAGAATGACAGACAATGAGAGAGAGAGAGAGAGAGAGAGAGAGAGAGAGACAGAAAGAGTGTGAGAGAAAGAAGAAGAAGAAGAAGAAGAAGAAGAAGAAGAAGAAGAAGAAGAAGAAGAAGAAGAAGAAGAAGAAGAGGAAGTAGACAGGTCTTAGAGAGAACTACCACATAAATGGCCTTGAAGTTTCAATAGATGATGGAAACAAGCGTCACTCTGTTTTCTAACAGTCTGGGTGTTGATCTAGCAGTTACATGACATGAGCAGATCTGAGATGTTCACTATTCACAACACCAATATAATCATCTTATTATGCAAAAAAAATATTATACTGGCCTTGGCAAAGTAATTTTTTTTTACTCAATATTGTGTAATGTTCTCAGTTTAAACTATTTTCACACCTTCTAGCAGCTTATGAAATCTTCCTCCAACAGTGCAAGGTGGTGCCATTGAAATAAAAATTGCAGCAAAGAAATCAGCTTACAAAACCTCTTTTCAACACAGATTTATCCTGGTCAAGCTGCAAACCCTATTTTAAAAAAATCTAAAAATGAAAACGGAAATCTGCACTTGAACTTTTATTTAACAGACAGAACGAAAAGTATATTATTTCTGTCTTTTAATTCACAAATTTAATTGACAAATATTAAAAAATTGATCATTGCAACATACTGAAAATGTTGGGACAGAGGCAAAATAAAACTGAAAAGTATAAGTGTATACGTCTTCAACACTGAGTATAATTGGCATCCACCAAAGGATTAGTCTTTACAATCATGGGTTGTGGTTCATCACTTTGTGCTAAACTTGGTGGGAAAATTGTCAATCAGTTCAAAGACAATGTTTCCCAGCATAATGAATTTAGGTCTTTCACCATTTACAGTCCATACCATTATAAAAAGATTCAGGGAGCCAGGGGAAATCTTGTTGTGTCATGGCCAAGGGTGGGAACCACTGCTGAATATGTGACCCATGAGCCCTTGCCTGGCAGTGTTTGAGAAACCATCATGCTTATGTGATGGACATATGAGCTCAGGAGTACTTTGGAAAATGACTGAAACTTAACAAAATCTCTCAGTGCATCAGGAAATGCAACCTGAAATTGTATTATGCAAAAAAGAAGTGATGGCATGGGGTTTGCCTCAGTGCTCACTGCATGGGTGATGTGCATATATGTGACCCCGTCAGGGAAAACCAGGTCAAAGTCATTCTTTTTTTTTATTTGTTTTTTTCAAAACAACTTTTTTGTTAATTTTTTTGTTTTTGATCAATAGATATCTGAGACTGTTATCTTTCATTTACAGCAATAATACAGAGTGGCTAAGTTTTGTCGCTAATGTGACACGACATTGACATGATATCTCAATAAGTTGCCCAGTGACTTTGGCCTGGTTTTCCCTGGTGGGGTCACATATGTGAAGGTATCATTGATGAGAAGACTTACTGTATATTGGTATTATACATATGTATATACATAAGTAGCCATCAAGATGACATATTTTCCCTTGAACTGCATATCTATTTTAGCAGGATAGTCCCAGGCCTCATTCTGCATGAGTTACAACAGAGTGGCTTTGTAGATATAGAATGTGTGTGCTTGACTAGCCTGCCTGCAGTCCAGATCTGACTCTTGTTGAAAATATGTGGCACATCAAGAAGAAGAGATTCAAACAATGGTGATCACCTCAAGTCTTGTTCACAGCATGAATGGGTAAAAATTCCACTTGCAAAACTGCAACTGTTAGTATCTATAATTCAAAACAGTTAATTAATTAAAAGGTGACCCAGTAAACATGCCATTCTGAGTATGACTTGCCTCTATTTCTACATCTGTTTATATTTTACAAATATAATTACATTTGTAAGTGAAAACACTTTTTTTCTTTGTCATTTTGTCTGTTAAATAATTTTTATCTGTTCTATTAGCAAATTAACAAATGACAGATTTCAGGTTCTATTGCATTTTTAGGAAGTGTCCCAACATTTTAGGAAATGGGGTCTATAAAAATGAAAATATTTCTATAGAACCTTACCATGAAATGTAAACTAAAAATCTATAAAATGTGTAAATAATAATACATAAAATTTCTACACAGAGAGAGAGAGAGAGAGAGAGAGAGAGAGAGAGAGAGAAATTGTTCATTTATGGTACTGCAAATAAGTACCTTTGGAACATTTACTTTAAAGACCTTGTTTGTGAAACATCATGTAGAGTTTTTGCTCAAGTGTAATTCTTTAAAGAAAGAAACAAAAGATAAGCATCATTACTGCTATGCAGAGTATGAAAAACTATGTAGTTTTGCCTAAAATTAAGTAAGATGTAAAGCAAGACAAATATATTTTTCATGAGAAAAACATTTTATTTTAATAACATTGTAGATCAGAACAATTTTAACAACATTATTCTGCCCGCACATACACATGTGTTTATTATAATAACTCAGTATCACTTGCATTTATCAGGAGTTGTCATATAGCCTATGAGATTTGTTTAGGAACATATGATACTAGTTATCAAAAATATACAGTACAACATTATATAGGTTCAAAATACACTAAACAGCTCAGTAGACAATGTGTACTGTCAATGGATTTTAACAAACCCACAAAAATACATTATACAATCCAGTGCAGTACAAAACAATGCAATTAAATACCATTTCCAATCAATCCTTAAGCCTAGTACACCATATCACAACTCCAATACATTGCATGTCTCCCTCTTCACACATTTACCCCCAATTTTAGCATCACAGTTTAAAGCTCTGTCATGGAGGCGAAGTGAAAAAAAAAATGTGTGAAATCATTTTTCTTCACTTAGGGTGTGCACTAGCCTCATCCTGCTTTATTTAAGATTCATGAAAGCCTATGTTTAAAGTATAAATATACATTCAACCTAAATGTGTATTCTGTGAACATGTCATGTATGTTAATCACAGAAATTTATTTTGATGATCATCAAAATGCAACAAATATGATTTATATAT
>BRDA01056421.1:8466-22483 GCA_036984385.1 Crenuchus spilurus
AAGTCAGTACAGAGGCGGGTGCAGTATAGTTTAGAACAGTAACCGACGTGGACACAGAACAGTAAATATTAAAAAAACTACACCACCATGATCATGAAGACAAAACATAACATAAATGACTGATGCTGACTGGGACAAAAGGGAACCACGCTTAAGCAAATGTAATCAAACAAGACATGAGGGACCAGGGCTGTGGAATGACAAGACACAGGTGCAGCCAATGACAAGATTTGATATGACGTGGGCGGAGACATGACTGAACATAAACAAATAGCATGAATGAATGAATGAACGTTACACTTATATAGCGCCTTTCTCAAACCCAAGGACGCGTTACAATCAACACACTCCATTTACACACACTCAATCACACACACCGGCGAGAAGCGGCAGCCAATCGCACACAGCGTACTCTCAACCGGAAGTGACCGTCCACCTGGAGGACTGCATCGAGCACTAGGGGGGATCACCCAGGACAGAGTGCCAATCATATCTGGGCATACACACATTCATACACAGACATACACATTCATACACACACAGACACCAGGGTAATTTTTTAGAGTAGCCAATTCACCTGAACTCCATGTTTTTGGACTGTGGGAGGAAACCGGAGTCCCCGGAGGAAACCCACGCAGACACGGGGAGAACATGGAAACTCTGCTCAGATGTGGACTCAAACCCAAGACCTCAGCGCTGAGAGGCAAACGTGCTAACCACTAAGCCACCGTGCCGCCCAAAGCATGTGAAATAAAGACTATGACGGGGACGAGGCAGTGAGGGAAATGTTCCACAATAGCACTTTACAGAGAATTAATTCTTCTTCTTATCCAGTAAATGATAATGCACATTCACTAAAATTCCTTATTCATATATACGAAGTTCCAAATTAGTCTTAGGACACCCCCCCTCTCACACACACATACACACATTCCACTTTCAGGTCAATTGATCTTATATCATTATGTTACATTTTCATTTGTAGCAGAGTTGAGCAGGTTGCCTTATAAATATATTATTGATTTTGCAAAAGTGCTTTTAACATTATTTAGCATAAAGTGTGGTAGCTTGTTGCTTAGCATGTTCACCTCTCAGTGCTGAGGTCTTGGGTTTGGGTCCCCATCATGTTTTCCCTGTGTCTATGTGGCTTTCCTCCAGGGTCTTCAGTTTCCTACCACAGTCCAAAAACATAGAGATCAGATAAACTGGTTAATCTAAATTGCCCAGGTGTGTGCATGTTTGGTGTGTGCCCAATGATGGATTGGCACCCTGTCTTGGCTTTGGTTAAAACAATGGAATGCTCTTGGAAAGGGGCATGTGAACTCATTGTGACCCTGAAATCAATTAAGCAATTTACGTAATGAATGAATGGATGGATAGATGAATTCTTTAGCATTATTTAGCAAACCTAAAAGAATTAGGTTGTGCCCTGGGGGGTATTTCATATAGCAGGAATTCTCAGTTAAGCCAGGTAACTTAAGCCCAGCAGGACATTCCTTTTTGACAGTCCTCATCTACACTCATATGATAATCCTGTCATCATCTGCAATTAGAAAATCACTTAAATGTACTGTAATCAAGCACTTATTACTTGAATTGTTTTATGTTTAACATATCATCTATCCATGAGATAGCCGGGTAAATCCCATAGCCCCCCCATAGTCCACTCCATGTCTTGGCTGTACTCAAATAATCTTTCTGATTGGAACAGCCCAAGTCTACAAATATAACCCTACTAGACTGCATCTAGCTTTTGGACACACATTAGCTTTTTTGAACACATTTCCCAAAAGAATTAGCCGAGACACCAGCATTAAATGGCCAGTATAAGTAATGAAGCCTAATATTGCTATGACTGTTGACTATTGATCAAATGCTTGTGTTATAAAAAAGTGGTTGAACAACAAGTAGCAACAGAAAATAAAGTGTCCCAGAATGATTTGTGTGCTGCCAAAGTACAACTATAAACAACAACCTTCTCAAAGCACTCCTCATATAACTCTCATGGAGCAAAGCCCAGAAATCAGACACAATGTTTTTTTCTCTGTTAATTCTCATGAAAGCTTCATAGTGGGACAGGAAGCAGTAAGACCTGCAGCCCACAAATCCTCATGTATTATTACTGAGTGTTCATCGTGGTCATTAGTATGCAGTATCAACCTGCCAAGAACTTTTAACTTTCAAACGTATGCACCTCGGTCCTCCTGTAAGCCTCTGCCATTTGAAATATGAGGCATGAATCCCAAGCAGGTTCTTGTAATTAGTTTACTGTGCAGACTTTCATGCTGGAAAAGATAAAGAGACACAGAGACAGAGGGGAAAGAAAGAAAGACAATAGGATGAGGGTCTTGTATAGGTAGGTTTTTCTCTGCTTTAACATGCCTGATCTAACTCATAAGCTAATTATCAAACCCCTCACAAGATGAAGCAGATGTCTTAGTTTGATGCAAAAAAGGGAGACTGTGAAGGACTCTGGCACTCAGGACAGAGGTTCAGCATTGCTGAAGTAAAGTTATTCATTTTTATATTCACAAGAAGCCAAAGACTATGGATGTTGTTCAATAACTGTGGTTACTAAACCTTGCCCTGGAGATCTACCACCTCTATACACACACACAACACACACACACACACACACACACACACACACACACACACACACACACACACTGTAAAAACAATTCAGTGTAAAAAAAGGGTAAAGAATTGGCCGCAGGGTTGCCAGGAACTTACCTTTAAATTAACGGTATCATACTGTGGTGTAATAGTACAGTTAATTACTATTTTTATAAATACAGGATATAACTGTTTTTATAGTCCTAAATTACAGTTATATCCTGTATTTATAAAAATGGACATTAACGGTTTAAAACGGTTTAAAGAGTTTTGAAAGAGGATAGTGTGGGGCAGTTTTGGAAGGATTGAGGTAAGGTGTTCCATAATTTGGGGGCCATGACAATGAAGGATCAGCTCCCTGCTATGACTTGTTTGAACTTGGAGACAATCAGAAGACCAGAATTAGAGGACCTAAGTGTTCAGGAAGGACAGTAAGGATGCAGGAAGTCAGCTAATTTGGCAGGTGCTAGACCATTGAGAGATTTGTAAGTTAATAGCAGGAGTTTAAACTGAATGCAATGTGGAACAGGAAGCCAGTGTAACTGAAAGAGAATCAGGCTGTTATGAGCTGATTTTCTGAAGCGAGAGATTAATCTGGCAGCAGTGTTTTGGACATACTGAAGAGAGGGAATAGTTTTGTTAGGAAGGCCAGTGAGAAACGAGTTACAGAGTTACCAGAGTTTCAGTGTCTTTCATGGAGAGTGACGGGCAAAGATGAGCAATATTACACAGATACTTCCAGTATTAGCGAGAAACGCACTTCAAAATCTGATTTGAACAGCCAGATTTTTTAGACTGAGAGTTGTAGTTTGGATTCGATTGGCAAAAATCAGGTTTCATGTCATCTTTGAATGTGTCCATCAAAATTCAATCTGGATTCAATAAAAAAAAATCAAAAATCGAATTTGGGCTAGCAGTCTGAACACCCATGGTGGCTTGTTATTTGTATATCCCTATTTTAATTTATTTTTTTATTTCTAAATTTTTGTTAATTTTTATCCCCTTTCCAATGTAGTAGTAGCCCATCCCCTTCGTTGCTTGTAATGCAACCAGCACCTCTTTTTGAGCTACCGCTGATACACCATCACTGGGGAGCCAACGCACTCGGAGGAAAGCGTAAGATTCCCAGCTCAAAATGGACCAATCAGTAGATGCCTGAGCCAGCAGACATTGCAACGTGAAAGTGATAGGGAGAGAGAGCACCATATACCCACCCAGAGAGAGCACGGCCAATTTTTGATGGCAAACAGCATGACCGAGATTCGAACCTGCGATCCTCTGATCATAGTGTCAGCGTCTTAGCCTGTTGAGCCACTCGGAGTCCTTATATCCCTATATTTTGTATATGTCCTAGTAGATATTGTCACAAAATAGCTATATAAGCATACATCCAAAATATACATGTTGATGGTGGCTGAGTGAAGGAAAATCTACCAGTTTCACAATTATTGGAGAGATTAGACAATCCAACAGAAAAACATTCTCTCAGTTCTGGGATTGGCAGCGATGTTAGATGGATCAAATCTCCATGGCATCAAGATTATTTTTTGGGTTAGATAAAATTTATTTTGGGGACTTAGGTGGTAGGAATGTTTCAGTGTTAGAGTACATTGACTGATTTTGTACTGTTCAAATCAATTTTGGGTTTTATGGCAGAACAAATCGTACTCTAGTTCTCTGTATTTTTAACATTGTTAATAGTTTTCATGACCCTGGATTGGGGGATAATCAAAGCCATAATCCACAATTTCTTGGTTTTAATCCTGCAGTTCTCCTGCAATGCACAGTTTAATGGCTTTCTTCTCCTACACCACTGATTTATTACTTATTAATTTTTTCATGACTTGAATCAGTAGCCAGCTATCATAACCCCTCTGGCAGAGTTTGATTAAATAAAGCACATCTTCTATCATCCTCGATTAGTTGGACACGGGTGTCTGTGTCACATATTGTTTATTGGCCAAAGATGAGAACGTCAAGTTTATTTTGCGATCAGAGGCAGAGAACAAAGAAAGTTACATGCATGTCCTTTGATTGTAAGGAAGTAAAGCACAGCGAAAATGTGTTATATGTTTCAGAGCTTCAGCACAAGTAGAAATCATTAACAGACAGTGAGGAACATATATCTGAAGGTTAATTTGTTAGTCCTTGAAGGTAAGAACTGAAGCCAAATTGAAACTCGTGAGACAGTGGTCCAAGAACTGGAATATTGAATCTGTCTTTGCCCTAAAACTGAGAAGCTCAGAGATATTGTAAATAAATCAGGTATACTATAGTTAATGGAAATTTGAGGTTAATCACAATTTTGAACCTCTGCTGGCTCTTAAACCAGGCCAGTTTATAGACATAATGTACTGGTTCTGTCTGCCAAATGCCAGACTTTTTCTTGAATACTTGAGTCATTGAGTTGCACTGATGCTCATCCATTTCAATTTTTTTTACTTGAAAATGCTTATCATGCAAAGACCTTCAGTACCAGGTCCACATTCCTGCTTCCTGCTTCCATAAAATTGATCAGATTAGGAGTCCTCAACATTATTTTGCTTCTTTAAAAGTCTAATACCAGAAAGTCACTGCTTCAAGCAGGAAAGAATATAAAATCTAAAGATATTTTCTGGTATATCTTCTTACTACAAAATAAGAGAATACATTATTGGACCATGACTGAGTCAGTACCTTTCCTGTCTCTGGGCAATAATCTTCAACAGTACCTTTAGTTTTAGAGTGGTATTGACTCCACTCACCTGCTCCTGACTCCAGAATTTCACATTTATTTTACTTTTTAAAAATAGGTAAGTGCATAATTTATATGCAGAAATATGCATATTTCCTTTAATTTAAGGTACACAATTGGACCATGCTGTCAGTGGCAGTTTCTGATATGGGTGACATATCAAGGGCGGCACTCCATTACATATAAAGTAATATTTTTATTTTATATTTTTATTTTTATTTTTTGTTTTTCTGTTGATTTCTGATCAGAAATCAGAATCTGAATTTTTTAGAATATTTCATTTCAAGTTTGAGTAAAATTACATTCAAACAGTATCAACATTAATTAAAACAAAAAAGGCTTTTTATGGACATAAAATATATGAGTTTACTCATTTTGAATTAAATTAGGAACACACATGAATGTTTTCACCATAATCACATTTTTGGAGATGCACTAAGTAAAATTGAAAAATGTGTTGTTTTTCAGACATTACTCCAGAAGTGTGTTCTGTGAAAAGGATGCTTGACTCTTTAGTGCACTAATGAGGAGAACACAACAGAGGGCTACTGATTAATGGACAGCCTGGAGAGAGAGAGCATAGGAAAAGTAAGGAGGGAGAAGTAGTAGTTGGAGAAAGAAAGTGACTGAGTGTCTTCATTACATCAAGTCATTCACTTTTTTCACTGTGTCAGTAGTTTATGGTGTGACCTGGACAGTGCTTCAGGACAGATATGGGCCACTAATGACCCTGAATGGTGGTTTTTACTGAGCATGTGGGCTACAAAGTCAAGGTTAAATGCCCTTTTTATGGACCCATTCCTTAGTCATAGCTGCTTCCTAATTGATTCAGTGAAGGCTGTTGCGTTTAAAATCCTTCAGCACATGCAGCCACATTTTTCTAGTCTTCTTTCTCTGTTTATCTCAGCCGGTCCATGCACAGACAGATGAGAGGCGCCGCTCAGCTAAACCCTTCAGTTAAACTTTTCTAAAGGTTATTCCCATGCAATCTTAGTCTAAACAGGTATGGATAAATGCATTACACTTCACCCTTCATTTGTACAGATAGTGCAAGTTCCAAACTTCCAAATTTACTAACTTTGTAAATACAGAATGTCCTGTTTGCTTCCTTACCTACACAATCATGATTGACTTAAGATTAAGATATGGTAATGAAACGTGGATTAAATATACTGTACCTCAGTCTGCGTGAAACACTGATGTTATAACGTGCTGAAAATGTCCAGCATGCAGTTCTTTTCTCCTGATCAGGTGGTGACATGGTCTGCATGGAGACCTGCTGTTTTTGGCAGCTTCTGAATGGAGTTTGTTATATAATACATTCACACCATGAACACTTCCTCCTGTACTGTGCACTGACACAATAAACTCGGATCTCTGCACATCTGTCAGGGAGAAATAACCAGCATCCTGTGCTGTGTCCACAAGGATAGCTGAGGGCTTTAATGTCTCACTGTAGCAGCAAGTGACTGATTGAGATGGCTGGATGGGCGCCGGCCTCCACTCCGACATCCACGGATATTAGTCATGAGAAATTAACACCCATCTACCTGCACTGTAATCATACATGTCAATCTTTTTCACACACTGGGGTATATTTAATCCAGATTTTGTCACCATGGCTTTATTAGTGTTAATTATTCATGGCTGTTTGGGTAAAGATGCAAACGGGACACCCTGTACTTGCAGTGTAAAGCTATATCTTGATAGCACAAATATATATATTTGCGTATATGTTGAGATTTAACCAGAAGTGGTTTTGGCCTCATGCTGAAGTTAAATTGTAATGTTAAATAGCTCCTAATAGCAACAGTATAAGAAAAAGTACTATTAAACATCCTTCACTTCATTTTGTTTGATCTGTTAATCAAGTCAATCCACTCATGATAAGCTAGTCAGTTCTGTCCGTATATTGACTGAGGAGATGTATATCCAACAGAATTGTAGAAAAACATTAGACACTGCCTGTACACAGCCACAGATGCAGAGTGAGAGGTGTTTTTGGGGAATGTTGAGGTCTGTGTAGTGTGGAATGGGTTTAGAATAAATAGTTTATCCTGCTTTTGTTGGAGTCTTTACTGTATAGGTAAGTCTTCCTACCAGGGAACACTGATGGGATGATTTGATTGAATTCAGCAACCTCACCTCATTTCCAACTCATCCCAAAAAGAGTGGATGGAGCACCATCATTCCAGAGAACACAGCTCCACTGCTCCACAGCTCAATGCTGGGATGCCCCTCTGGCCCACACCTGGCATTAGCATGGTGCCAACAGGTTCATGTTTATGTACTTCATAAAGTCTTATTCTATTCGCAGTACTTCTCTACAGGAACTAGACAAGTGGTGTGTGTGCATGTGTACATTTGTATCAGAGGTGGGTGTAACTTAAAGTAGCTGAATGCTTTCATTACAAGGCGTGTCCACAAACATTCCTACTTCTCTAAGATCATTATTTAAAACAATTTATCTTGGCAATACATGCTATATTATTAGAATAAATATAAATAAACATAAATATAGTGAAAGAAAAGTATTAAGTATTATCTGTTTTGAAAAAACTTTTGATTACCCAAAAATTCTTGTTCTTGATTACCCCTCAGCCATCATATGCATTTTTGCAACACACTTGATTTAACATAAATGAACATTTACTGTCCACATGAAGATATTTTAATGTGATTTAAAAGCATTGTATATAATGTCTTTCAAGGCACAACAAAAGAGTTTGACCAAATAGCCAATCAACAAAAAGTGTAAAAAAATTCCATCTAATATGCTGAAATAAGTGCACTGCCAGTGAATTATTATGGAACAGACTGCTGGTATTAAACTATATGTCAGAAGTGCTATTTTCTTTCTTGCTTTTGTATTTTAATTGCAAGTCCGCTCACTCTGCATATAACGAAGTGAAAGCTTTGCCAGCAACTCAAGACCACAATGGAATTACATGGAAAATAGTGACATAATGAATCAGTCCATCTCACTACTGTAACTCCATCTATCTCTCATGCTGTGGGAGGAAATTCCTGCCATTACATTATCTTAACCCCTGGCCTTAAGAAGCAGCATGTCGTACAGATATCCATCGAGAAAACCTTCTCTGAAATCTCACATCCGTTTCCCACAGTAGCTCGCTGAAATACCCACAGGGCCTGGTTGGAGGTCACCAGTTGAAGTTCTTGAGTCCCTCATTGACGGGTTCTTACAGTGAACAGAGAGCTAGAACTTTATTCAGCTTGAAGTTTGTTTCTAAGCTTCAATATAGCCTGAGAACAACTTCTAACAAATTTCAAATTTCAACAAAATTGGACAATCAGAACCCAAACTGAGCACAAGAAATATTTCCGGATAAACCCAGTTTTGACTAATTCTGGCAAGTTCACACAAATATCTGAAGCTCTGTGGAAAAGTGTCATAGTGTGGAAATGGTCAGTAATGGCTTACTGCCAGCACACTGGAAGGCACTACAGAGGTGCAATGGTGTGCTGGGAAATGAACTTCTGCCCTATAGCAGTAGTCAAAGAAACCGTGTTGTGACTGCTGAAATTGCTGGTCTGGGCATGCTGGTGAAGTCCAGCACCATCATTCAGCTGAACAGATTTAACATGCATACATGCTGTGGCAGGCAGGAATGACTTTCCCCCTTCTGTGAAAACTGATCCAAAAGCTGATCTAAAATACTCTGGAGTCTGATATTCAATCTAATTTTTTGGGGGGGCAAAAATGTAATGAGTTTGCAGATTTATCATTGACAGATCATTTCACTTCAAATCAAGTTGCATATTCAGTAATTTGTAGAGACCAAATTTAACTTAAAATTGTGTGACTCCAAACATCTTGATGCCTCCGCATGAGGTGTGTATATATATTTATGTATATATGCATGTATGTATGTATTTTTGTATGTATGTATGTACACTGAAAAAAAATCAGTTTTTGAAAATGATTGAGTTTAATGGCTCATGATGTAATATCACTGTGACGTGAATTTTTTCCATAAATTTCACCTTAAAGCCAAATATCTTTAACTTTTTATGAGTAGTATATGTATGTATGTATGTACACAGTAAATCTGCCAGTGTTAAATCAACACTATTAGAGTTAATTTAACACTGAGAGTGTCAAAATGTAACACTCTCAGTGTTAATTTAACTCTAATAGTGTTGATTTAACACTGGCAGATTTACTGTGTATGTATACTCAACATTTTATTCTTTTAACTGTACTGGTTTGACTATGCTGGCAGTGTGACTGAGGTATCTGTAATTGTGCTTTTCACTGTGATCTTCCAAGAGAATCTTCATCTTTGATTAACCCGACATGTGTCCCAGACTTTACTTGTGCATCTGCAGTTTGTTTTTGTTGTCATGCAGAGAAACCACAACTAATGTCTTTTCATGTCCTGTTTTGAGAACAGAGAGGAAGCGCTTCCAGCTGACACATGGTTTATACAGACCCCCTTGAACCCTCAGCTTTATATTCATTTATTAATATAAAGACCTTTTCTGATTATTCCCAGGATATAAACTCTTTAAATATATCTAATTTGCATTTTCAGGAGGCCATGAGCTCATGGGACCCCTAGGCAGCTCCCAACGTTTGCTTAATGCTAAGGTCACACCTGAATATCAGCATCACTAATGCTGTGGTTACATTTATTTATAATTTTATTTCTTAGGTTTTGACCATTTTCAACCCCTTCCCAGTTTAGTAGTAGCCAATTGGCCCATCCCCTCCCCCCACCAAATCCCTTTCCAATCTCTGACTCTAGGAGGGTGAAGACAAGCACAAGCCTCCTCCATTGTGTGTGATGAAGTCACCTCCTCTTTTCAAACTACCGCTGATACACCGTCACTCGGGAGCCACAACGCTTGAAGGAAAGCACAGGATTCCCAGCTCTGAATGGAACAATCAGTAGATGGCTGAGCCAGCGGACATTGCAATGGGGAGAGTGATAGCGCCACCTACTTGCCCATAGAAACCACTGCCACTTTTGTTCTCTTGGGCTCCGGCTGTTGATGGCAAACAGCATGACTGGGATTAGAACTTGCAATCCTCTGGTCATAGTGTCAGCATCTTAGCCTGCTGAGCCACTTGGGGCCCACAATGCTGTGGTTACATGTTGATATTCGTTGTGGAACAGCAGCAAACACCCAACTTTAAACTTATAAGCTGAACACTGAATGTGTGTTTTTTGCCATTTCCAGCAAAATAATTTTGGTTGACTTGGTTCATCCTTAGTTGAAATCAGTGCAACATATGCTTTTGCATTGTCAACACACTGCTTTTCCTGGGCTTCATTATTGTATAATTACTGCAGTAGTTTTAGGGTCTTTAAGCCTTTATTTCACCTGCCCTGAGGTTGACAACAGTGACTTTAATTGAAAGACTTTTGCGAGAGTCACTTGAAGCTCCGCTGTGCTGCTTCTGGCACTGGAGCAGTAACCCAGATCAAACAGACCTGTGCCCCTTCATCACTGACACTTTTACAGGCATCATTAATGAGCTTCAGATGGGCGGAAGGTAGAGTTTCTGCTTCCTCAGATGGTTCAGTTCAGCTTCATGAAAAGCACTTGGTCAGCAGGAAAGCAGCTCTCAGATGTTGTAAATATTTACAGGTCACTCTGTCACATGCTGAGTGTGTTTAAGAGGACAAGAGCAGAGGTCAGGAGGTAATGGTCCTCATCTGCTACTTTTCTTTAACTTGAATAGTTCTGACTTCACCTTTCACAAGCTGCTGTTGCACTGTAAGCATAGATAAGTTGAAATTACTTTAAAAACTTGAGGAAACCAGTTGCCTTAAAAGAATTAAGCAATGTGCAATGAAAATTTAAATTAACGTAACTTAAAATATACATGTACAACACCTAAAAGGTAAGTTGATTGAACTTTTCTGTTATTGCACAATAATTTTATTTAGCATCTTGAGTTCAAGGGTAACACTTTATAATAACTTCAATTAATAAGCCATTAACTAATAATTATTAACTGTGAACAAATCATTAGTTCATGAGAATTTGAACATGAACAAATGTTTATAAATGACAGTTCATGTAGTTACTAATGATTGTATTCCTTTTTGCAAATGTTAACAAATCATTAGTAAATCATTAGTAAATCATTTGTTAATAAAATTATCATGAAATGATATGTTCACAGTTATTAATCATTAATTAATGGCTTATTAATTAAAGTTATTATAAAGTTACCAGTTCAAGTACATAAAATATAAATTTAGCTACTATATCTCAACATGAAGGCCAAGTTGGTCATCCCTACATGTTGTGCATAATATTTGTAATTGTTATAATACAATTTTATTTATAATTTAACTATAAACTATAAATTTATTATTTAAAAGATTGTTACACTTGCTAATATACATCAAATATTTTATTCAATTATATCTTGTGAAAACATACTAAATCACAATCTCTGATGCTTGAACTTCTACATATTTTACACAAAGCATAATAGAATGTAGGGCTATTGTGGATATATAATGTTTTGAGCTAGTATTAATGCTATAGCTCTTGCTTAACTTATTTTCGACAATAAACAGGCTTTTTCTTTATCAAACGCACTTTAATTGAACAATGCTTGCACATATCTACTGTTCCAGTGATTAATAGTGTTGATTAAGGTTGCTTATAAAGAAATATCTACTATTTCTAATGATTTGTAGTGCTTATTAAGGTTATTTATGATCAAATATATCATTTTCCAGTGATAAACAATGCTTATTAAGGTTGTGTATGGAATAATACTTCAGATTCTGATTATAAATAATGGCTATTCAGTTTGTTTATGAACAAATATCTCATATTCTACAGTATAGAGTGTTTATTAGGTTGCTTAAGAACATTTATAGGGAGTTAAGTCATGATAATTAAAGTAATGCACTTTTTTCATTTGTTGTATTCGTAAGATTATGTGAAATTATTGTGAAGTGATATATCAGAAGCAAAGAAATTTGGGAACACCTCGTTGATTAGATTAATTAGTATTTGTAAACTTCTTTGTAATATAAGTTTTAATTTAACAACTCAGTGTTGTTTAGTACTGTCATAATTAACATTATATACCTTAATGTATCCTAATGTTAAATCTCCATCTCTAATGTACCATTATGCTAGTCTCCATCTCTCAAGATGTTATTAATTATGCATCATACATTATCTTAAGTAATCTAATCTCAGGGACATATAAATGGACTGTGTTTATTCAGAGGCCGCATATGTTATCTGAGAGGCTTACAGTATCAGGCCTGACTTGCAGATGAGGATGAAGATAATCTAATCTTCTCTCTGTCCAGCCCTGCTGGCTAATGAAAGCATGCCGCTCTGAGCCACTTGGAGTATTCTGTGTCACTGCAGTTGTTTCCTGCGTGGTTTATTCTGTCAGCACATACAGTATTGCCATAAAAGAGATTAATATGAAAATACTGCCCACAGCATATGCTGGATTAATCACAGTTGGTCTGTTGTTCAAGGCTATTCATCATTCAGGCGAGAGTGAGTTCACGTACAAGCACTGGAGTTCAATTAAAACTTCAATATTACTCATTTACATTCATGAGAGCTAGTTTAGACCTATAGTTTATTTAAGATGATGGATTATGATGTGTAGTGTATGTCAACAAAGTAAAGCTTTGCATGATGTCATAGAGATTAACTCACTTTCTTAGTCTCATAAGCAACTGGGTACATATACAAAATTAAGAAATAATTCAAACTGAAGTGTAAAGCAAACAGAATTAGTTGAGGTTACTATGGTGGACAGAGAGAATGAAAGAGAAGCAGAGAAAGAAAGAGAAATAGAGAAAGAGAAAAAGAAAGAAAGAAAATGAAAAAAGAAATAATGCAGTGAAGGAGAGTGAAAGAAAGGGAAGGAGTTAAATAAATAATGATAGATAGATCTGAGATCTGAATCTCTTGTTGTGAGTCTGAGTTTAGTTTTTTCTCTCTGATCGCAGCTCTAAGTTGAGTCTCTGGTTGCAAAGTCTGAGCCAAATCTCAAGTTTCTGGTTGTGACTGTGAGTTGAGTCTTGAGCTTCTTGTTGCAAGTGTTAGTGGAATCTCTGGTTATGAGTCTTAGACAAGTCTCTGTTCTTCACTTGCAAGTTTGAGTTAAGTCTCAAGTCTCTGGTTGTGAGTCTGAGTAGAGTCTCGAGTCTCTGGTTGTGAGTTTGAGTAGAGTCTTGAGTCTCAGGTTGTGAGTCTGAGTAGAGTCTCGAGTCTCTGGTTGTGAGTCTGAGTAGAGTCTCAAGTCTCTGGTTGTGAGTCTGAGTTGAGTCTCGAGTCTCTGGTTGTGAGTCTGAGTTGAGTTATGAGTCTCTGGTTGTGAGTCTGAGTTGAGTCTCGAGTCTCTGGTTGTGAGTCTGAGTTGAGCCTTGAGTCTCTGGTTGTGAGTCTGAGTTGTCTTGATTCTCTGGTTGTGAGTCTGAGTTAAGTCTTGAGTCTGGTTGTGAGTCTGAGTTGTCTTGAGTCTCTGGTTATGAGTCTGAGTTGAGTCTTCAGTCTCTGGTTGTGAGTCTGAGTTGTCTTGAGTCTCTGGTTGTGAGTCTGAGTTGAGTCTTGAGTCTCTGGTTGCGAGTCTGAGTTGCCTTGAGTCTCTGGTTGTGAGTCTGAGTTGAGTCTTGAGTCTCAGGTTGTGAGTCTGAGTAG
>BRDA01056422.1:0-18001 GCA_036984385.1 Crenuchus spilurus
ACGAGACATTCATTGCACTGTACCACTTCTCAATCTCTGAACCCTGTCACACACCCCATAGGTACTTACAGCCTGCTCATCCTCATGCAGGATGAATCTCCTCATGCAATGACTGCTCTCCTTATATTGCAGTGTCTCTGACTGCATACAGTGTGAGCGGATGAATACATTTCCACTGGACACGCTTAAACATGAAGCATTTTTATTGCAGATGATATGTGGTAAGCACAGATATGTGATGAGCACAGAGAATTCTTATGTGCCATTAAGTGTGCTACACTGCAGGAAAATAGTGTAGAGTAACAATTTCCCAAAGCTTTGCTTTTCAGTAGTAGATGTACTGAAGGTAGACAAGTCTTATGAAAACAAACAACCAAAAGCACATTGTGAAAATGTATATATCATAAACGTATCTGTTAAATAACTTGGAATGTAAATCACTGCATTATGTACCCAAATAAGAGGGGAAAAACATATCACAGCTGATTTTACTACCATTTATAATTAAATTCAAAATTCACAAACAAAACTATTAGTATATCAGTAATAAAACATGAAAAGGTCTGTTAAAGTTACAGTTCTGCAACCCATTTGCAGTGTAATATGATGATCTCATTTTTGTAAAACAGAATTGGCAGAGCATTTGGATTGTTTTGATGCATTTTAAACATATACAGTATGTAACATATATATATATATATATATATATATATATATATATATATATATATATATATATATATGTGTGTGTGTGTGTGTGTGTGTGTGTGTGACCTGCCTTTGTAACTCATCTGCTCGCTCACACTCAGCTGTTTACATACGCTGACCATACAGGTGCAGGTGCTTTGGAATTTACAATTACAGACTGTAGTCCATCTGTTTATCTGTATACATACATGGTCATCCCCTGTTATCCTGCTTGTCAATGGTTAGGACCACAACAGAACAGGTATTATTTGGGTGATGAATCAATTCTTAGCACTGCAGTGACACTGACATGGTGGCAGCGGCATGTTAGTGTGTGTTATGCTGGTATTAGTGGATCAAACACAGCAGAGCTGCTGATATTTGAAACACCTCAGTATCACTACTGGAGTGAAAATAGTGCAACAACCGAAACTATGTAGCCATCCTGTAGACAACATGACTAGAGGATGACCAACACAAACTGTGCAGAAACAGATGAGCTACTGTCTCTGACTTTACATCTACAAAGTGGATCAACAACATAGGTGTGTTTAGTAGAGAGAACAGTGAGTTAACAAAGTGTTTAAAATGTCCTGCAGCTCTGCTGTGTCTGATCCACTCATAGCAGCATGACACACTAACACACCACCACATCACTTTCACTACAGTGCTGAGAATAATCAGCAAAATAATACCTGCTTTGTGGGGGTCCTGACCATTAAAAAACAGGCAGAGAAAAGGAGTCTAACGAAGTACGCACAGAAACAGACTACAGTGTGTAATTGTAGAAGTGCAGTACATGTCATGTTAGAGCCCACAATAGAACAACAATAACACAAAAAATAATTCCTCGCTCGAGTAATTTATTTACATGAGTTCACATTAACATAGTGGCCAATTATATATAAATAATATTTTCATTTGAGTTTTCTCACCTTTACGCTGCAGCAGCAACAAAGACCTTTTTTCCAGATTTTCATCTGGAGGTCACTATATACAGGCGTGAAAGGTTTGTGCAAGCCTTGCCAAATTATAAATGCGGATGTTTTTTTAAGAGAAATCTTCTACCGATAAAGGCACACTTTGTATTTTCTGAATGTACTATACTGTAATAAAAACAGCATAAAAAGCATGACATGCTAAAGATATAGCACATTACATATGTTTTGTTCATTGTTTCCAAACTGTGGTAAATGAATTAAAATGAGCAGAAAAATGAATTTTCACAAAGCAATCTCTGAAAAGCTTGAGCTTTCATTTATGTGAGAATCAAAATAAACCAGTAACATGAACACTTTTATATAAATAATAATGAACAATTACTTACTCTGTGAACAATATGATATCAGTTGTGAAGGAGGAACTAAAACATAAAGAGAGTTTTAGGAGTTTTATTAAGTGCACCTTTGATTTGGTTGTGTAAACAATCTGGGATCATTTGTCACTTGTAGGTGTTATGAGATTCATACCTGTCAATATTTGTTCTGCAATGTTAACATACATTTCCTCCAACTTATTTGGTGTAATAAAACGTATGTTATTTGAGCTGCATTTGTTCAGGTGTTCCTTACAAAAGGTTTTGGCAGTCCAGGCACTTTCATTTCTAATCATAATCTGAAAGATAGAAGAGATGAGAAAACTGTCAAAGTGAATGTATGACTAATCAGAAGACATTATAATATAAGGAGTCACTGGTTGAAAAATGAATTCAAGTGCTTGTTACACTCAACATGCCAAAGTCCTGCCACTGAACTGGAAACAGAACTGCAAAGCTGATGTTGCTAACAAACACTAGAATCACCCAAATTGTCCAGCTGTTTTCAACTAAATACTCAAAATCTCCAAACTCTCATAGTTACCTAAATCACAATCTCACAGACTAGTCTACAGTGGTATCCTCACTAACAAGTATTCCAGGTAACGAATAAAATTCCAAGTAACGAGTAGCATAAATTAGTTCAAGTATGCCAACCGCTAGGGGCGCGGCGGACGTAGCATCCCCTAGATGCTAGCGTAGAAGAATAGGTCAGTGATTACCTTTGACCGCTGTCCACTGAAAGTGAAAGTGCTAGTGAAAGCGACGCAAAGAAAGCAAACGGTAGTGAACAAGAAAGTTAGATACATTTTACTTTTACTTTTCATATGATAAGTGTAACCATGCCATACACGTACGCCTGTCCTCCTCTCCTCCTTAGCCGCCAGCCTACACGAGCGCCGTCGTCTCGTTTATTTTTTAAAAAACCCATATAAACACATTATTTAGCATATTAAAGTATACTGTATATTGTCCGGCTGACTTAATTAATTAATCAGTTTTACATGTATTCTTATGGGGAAAATGCATCCAGCTAATGAGCAAACCAGCTAACGAGCTCGGCTCCTGCACAGATTAAACTTGTAAGTAGGGTTACCACTGTATATGGTTTAGGTTTCATTTACTTTAGTATGGTTACGTTTGTTAGAAATGTTAGCTTCATGGCTCAGCTCTAAACTAAAGAAACACAATTTAAATATAATTTCTGGGTGAACGATTTCTTTTTCATTCACTTAAAAAACAATTATGAAAAAGTTTATTGTTCATAATTTAATTAAAATTGTTGTTTTAATGTTTCTCAGTATGAAATCCAGCAAATCTGAAATCCAGAATCTCAGATTATTAGAATATTTCACTAGAAATAGCCAAAAAAGGCTCAATGTCACTTTACGTTTAATGGATCTAAAATTTGTTCATTTACCTTTTGAATTAAACTATGAACCCAAGAACTGTTTGTGTTAACATTGCCTTCCATAATCCCATGAATGCTTTACACTTAAACAGTGAGAATGAGAGTATTCTGGAAAGGTTTTTAACTGAGCTCTGAATATAGAAAGAGCATTAGAAGAGTAAACAGAAGATTGTAAAAAAAATCCAAATGGCGGAGGCAGGACATTAGAAAGCACAAAAAAACAATAATACTATATATAGACAAATATACAATATATAATATAATAATAGACAAATAAATGCAAGGCCAGGCAAGGCTATAAACCTAATCTAGGTGTAATGAAAGCATGTAGCTGGATCTCAGCATTTTTAAAGGAAAGCAAATGACTGAGTTTAGCAATACTGCAAAGATGGAAAAATGTAGACCTAGTCTGAGATTTTATATGCAAAAAAAAGATGAGATGTGGCTAATGCAGTAGAGGATGGACTCACTGTGGTATCATTAACAACAAAACTGCATTTTGGATGGGAAGGACGGCTGACTTCTCACCAACAACATTTTTATTTTCGGTCAGGATTTTACTTAAAATAGAAAGTTAGTGTGCAACCAATGCATTAACTCCTAAATAGACAGACAACAGTGTGCATGGTGGGAATGATTTACTCAGTTTAAGGCTGAGGTAAACCTTAGTGTCATCAGCATAACAATGAAAACTCAGACCATGGAAACTAAAATATTTCCAAGAGGCAACATGTAGTTGATAAATAACAGGGACCAAGAAAAGAGCCCAAGGGAATTCCTGAGTATCTGGAGCATTAACAGATTTGTGCCCTCCATAATTTACAAAAAGATCTATCTGTAAACCAAAAGTGCATGCCATCAGAGACCCCAACAAAACAAAAGCCACCAACAAAGTGTATTATGACTCAAATAATCAAAGCCTGCAGTAAGATCAAGCACAACAGGAGTCAAATGACAGGAGCAGGTCATTTTCTTCCTGTGATGGTACGTAATGAATACCTGAATAGTTATTTCATAACAAGGCAATTTCTCATCAGAGAAGCAGAACAGAAAGTAATATACTTACAGTGTCATTTAAAATTGTTTCAAAAGTCCACATGACCCATTCCAGGTTTGTTCTGTCCTCCACACTTCTGTGTATGTCGATGGGCCTTCCGTCATTTTCAATCAAGGTGGAGCAAAGTACATTTATGAAGGAGAGAAGAGTAGAACAATTCTAAAAATGGAAATAGATCAAAACGATCAAAAGCGCTATATAAAGAAACTTTTAGGATAGTGAGTACCGTATATTTCTATTTTACTCTATACATTTCCAGTAAAAACCTAAAGTGCCTTAATTTACAGAACATGCCTACAACTTTGAACATGTGATTTTCTTCTTATTGTAAAGGAAACAACAAATAAGACAAAAAAAGGCAGTGTGCATAACTATTCACCCCCCTAAAGTAACTCATTTGTAGAGCCAACTCATGTGGCAAGTTGCTTTGCAGAAGTCTCTATGTGCTTGCCACATCTTGTCACTGGAATTTTTTCCCATTCCACAGGGAAAAACTGCTCCAGGACCTTCAAGTTAGATGGTTTCCACTGGTGAAAAGCAATCTTCAAGTCTGATCACAGATTCTAAATTGGATAAAGGTCTGGGCTTTGACTAGGACATTCCAATAAATTAACACATTTACACTCTTGCTTAATGGTGTTGCAGCTTCTAGGGCCTTTCAGAAAAGGTGTGTATATAGTGGCCGATCATGTGGCATTTAGATTGCACACAGGTGGACTTAATTTCACTAAGCATGTGACTTTTGAAGGTAACTGGTTTTTTATTTCCAAAAAAAAATGTTTTATGTAATTTTTTTCAAATTTCACATCACCAACTTAGACTATTTTGAACAGATGCATCACATACATTCAGTCATTCATTCATTATCACACCCGCTTAATCCTTATTAGGGTCGCGGTGCATCACATACAATTCAGAGAAAAAAAATATTTAGATATAAGTTGTAATGTAACTAAATATGTAAAAAGCCAAGGAGGTTAATACTTTTGCAAGGCACTGTATACATGTTTTCCATTTACAATAATTTATGAGCTGGTTATCCTACCTTAGTCTCATCAGGGAGCTGGAACTGTCTCATTATAAAGTAAGTATTATTTAGTAGATTTTCTGTCTATAAAAACACACATACAATGAACATTTTACATCAGAGATTAACCGTGAAGTAAATGCAGTGATTGACACATTAAGGATATGTTAAATATTATATTCCATACAAATACACTAACATACACACACACACACACACACACACACACACACACACAGAGCCATTGGAAAATAAAGTACACCCTCCTTGAATTCTACGGTTTTATGTATCTGGAGATAATAAAAAAAAACATCTAAACATAATAATCATTATGATGGATGGATGACAGATTCAAGACAGTTGGCAGTCTTCCCAGTAGTAGACAACAGACAATGCAAAGCTCAGGGAAAAACCAAAAGCTACATCTCATCATCTACAGGTCTCAGTCAGGATGTAAAATTATCACAGTTGTGACAGTACAATTAGAAAAAGACTGAACAAGTGGAAGAGTTGCCAGGAGAAAGCCTTTTTTTTTTCTAAAAACAACATGGTTTCTAAAAACATAAACTTTATGTTTGTAAAGTTGCATCTGTACAAACCACAAGACTGCTGGAACAGTGTCCTTTGGACAGATGAGACCAAAGTGGAGATGTTTGGTCATAATGCATAGCAGCACATTTGGCAAAAACCAAGTATATCAGCACAAACTCTTCATACCAGCTATCAAGCATGGTGGTGAACTGTTGATGATTTGAGCTTGCTCTGCAGACACTGGGCCTGAGCCTCTGTATACCAAATATTCTAGATTGAAATGTGAGGTCATCTGTCTAGAATCTAAACTTGGCCAAAATTGGGTCAGATAATAGGAAAATAATCCAAAGCATATCAGCAAATCTACAACAGAAAAAAAATCAAGGTGTTGCAATGACCCAGTCAAAGTCATAGCATAAAAAAATGCCAAAAGTCAAAGAGCCAAAGCAAAGAAAGAAAACTGAAAGTCAAAGACTGAAATAGATTAGGGTATTTTTTTAAAATCAGAGATGATAGGCATGGGAACTGATGAGGTTGAGATGAAGACAAAAATGTATATGAGTACATCACACTTTCAAATTAAATTTTACAGGGTATGAATTTGTTTTAGCATATTTCTTCATTTTTTCCCTTACATCCAGTCCTAGCTAAAGTATCTATATAATTTAATGATAAAATAATGAGATGGTTACCACGTGCTGGTTAAAATCGCCTCCCCAATTACGCACACTCCTGAAAAACAAAAATCCCTGTGAAAAGAGAAGACAGTTCTGTCATCCTGCAAAAATCACAAAAGTACAACCAATTAAAAGTAAAGCTGTTGGAGCCCCGACCAAGTATTGAGGGCATATACTGTACATATGTTTCAGTAGACCAACATTTATGTAGTATTTTTTAATTGGTCTTATATAATAATCTATTTTTTTAGATACTGACTGGGTTTTCATTGGCTGTAGGCCATAATAGTCAGCATTAAAAGTACTAAAAAGAAATGTACTTTGAATATAATTGAGTTAAATAATAAATATATTAATACATAAGTGAAGTATACATCTACAAAAATAATACTACACATACAATTTCTCAACTATTTTCCAACTGTGTATGTGTGACCTATGAAGGACATTTAGGAGATGAAAAGTGTGAACTCACAACCAAAATAATCCAATAGGCCTGATTTTTGCCACTCATTACGCCAACGTGGTGACCATCAAAGCTCATGTCCTCATGGTCCTGTGTGCCAACCGCTGAATGTGGAGCCTGAATGGGAGAGCACACGAGAGGGAAACATGATCAAACCCATTTACTTCTCCAAGAGGGTAGAAAAACACTTCTCAAATCCAGATCCACTTTTTCTAAAGTCACAGAATCGTCCACTGCTCTTGCCAAAATTTAATTTCTGCTTTGTTTAATTTTACATAACAGGACACATCTACTTCTGCTTATACCCCAGTTGATACACACTTAGACATTCTTGTATACAAAGAAAACATAAGGCATAATCTGAAAAGGATTTATTACAAAGTTGTTCATTTGTTATTGGCTGTTGTAGTAATATATTGCAGGTTGGTAATCACCAGATATGTATTGTTTTTTATGTTTTTGTTTTTCAGCACATTCCCCCCAATGTGTTTTGGTAATCAATCGAACAACCCATTCTTTGACTCTATCTATCACTTGCAATGTTCCTCTATGAAGGTGCAGACTAACATTGGCCTCCTCTGACACATGTTAAGTCAAGTCACTAGACTCTTTTCAAAGTGTTGTTGATACATCGCTGCCAGGCAGCCAGAACACTTGGAGGAAAGCACAGGATTGCCAGTTCTGATGGATTGCCTGGCAGATCCCTGAGCCAGCTGACATTACTTAGTAGTGCTGTGGAGAGAGTGCAATCTTACATGGCCAACTTTTGCTCCCTCAAGCCCCGGCTGCCAATGGCAAGGAGCATGATTCGAACTTGCAATCCTCAGATCATAGTGACAACATCTTAGTGCGCTGAGCCATAAAAAACATATGGTTATCAGTGCGTTGATATTATACAGTGATTAAACTTTTTTTCTACTTCATAGGCATCCCATAATCAGGGCTGGAGTGGGCCCCTTTTTCAGTCTTTGAGTTTCATGCTCAAATCCGGCCCACTTTTTCTATGGAGCAGCAATTTGAGTAAATGAAACAACAGCTAGCTCTTACAATGCATTTTTATTGGCTATAAATTGGATATACATATGTTCTGTGTGTAACTTGTTACATAAAATAGTTTTTATTAATTCATTTTTATCCTCTCTACTTGTAGCCCTAGCTTCTGCATGCCTACTCGGTTCACCAGAAGGATTAGACTGGCTAATTTGCTGCTCTGAGGCTACACAAATATTGAATTAAGAGTTAGGTTATTTAGGTTATTATAACATAATATGCTTGAAGTTTTTTTTTTAGCCTATATTGTGATTGTGTAAAATTGATTTAGGCTATTTATCTCCATTTGTTAAAAATAAATTAGGCTATTGTGCTGACATTTTAATGAATGTCTAAACAGTTTAAAATACAGTATATCACATTTATTCTCTAAATTATATTTTACATTTGAAATAACTTTCTTAGTTTAAATAAATAACTCTGTTAGACTACCTGTCCGTTCAATAGTCTTGGCCTCATCAGGACACTCCATTATTGAGTTAGGCTATTTAATAGATTACTATGGTGGCGTATTGCTGCCAGGCAGAATAAAAAATAAAAAATAAAAACGACATACATCGTTAAAATTATTATTTTTTCATTATTCTGCGTCGCTGCAATATGCCACCGTAGATTACTCTTCTAAATGATCTTTATCATTTTCAGCTTGAAACTGGATATTTGTGATTAATGGTATGTATTGGGCTCTACAAATTATGCTAGTTGATGTTGCAAGCATTGCGCAGTAGCCTTACACTGGCAATACAACATTATTTCCACATCTCTCTTTACCGGCTGCAGCTGGGGTTTATCCCTAGAAAACAGGTCTGTTCATTTTGCACATTTGGCAGCATCTTCTTCCAATGCCTTTCTTTATTTTATCCTGGCCTTTTTGGCCTTTTCCTACCTTCCATCACCACTGACTTACGCTTCGCACTGTTCTGTTGCTATATTTAACTTCACCACTCCAGAAGACTTGTGGGCCCAACCAACTTAAATATTTGGAAGTGGAGAATTCCCACAGATGATAGAACCCATCTAAACTACTGCGATGTAGTTGAGGGCTGACAGATGAATGAAGAAATTAATGCAAAAAGAAGATTAGATAAGTGACAGATTAGTGTCAAAAGTATTTTTCACATCCAACCGGCCTAAACGCGAGACTGACATGACCCGGCCCATCAGGAATCCTCCCGAATCTTGCAGCTAGCCACTCCGACTTTGCCCAGAATACTGAATTAATAGATCTGCCAAAAATGAATCTCTCATCTCTGGGGTAAAGTATAAACGCTTATTTATCTTTTATTGGTCACTGCACACTGACTCATACAAGCAAATTGAAAGTAGTACCATCCCAACTATTTCATAAATGCAACTAGAAAATCACACTTATTTAAGCTAACAATGATTTAAATTATTTTTTAGTCACATGTTTATTTTGAAACTAAAATAATGTGATTTCTTTCATTATCATTAAATGAAAGAAAGCTGAATTAATTCATCTGTATCTATCTGTTGTTGGTATTAAATTTTAAGATGGCTGTGGTAAGTACAGCTAGGCAATATGGCCTCAAATCAATATCATGATTAACATTTTACCTTGATTGTGATTAATAAACAATTTTTTTTGTTCAGTGTTGTTTTCATTTACGCCAAGATGTGTCCAAATGACTGACACAACAATTGGCTCAGTGTTTGAATTGTCCATGTTTCTTCCTTCTGGCAAACTGGATATGTCAAAATCATGTGACTACGAATAGTTTAAAGAAGAAAGTACATTAACATATAGTGGGGAAAATGTTTTTTAATATAAACAAAAAAAAATTGACATGGGCAAGACTCACATTTAAACGTTCTGAAAAGCAGTTTAAATAAATTTTATATTAATTGGCCAATCCTAGAAGTGAGTAATATTTGATGAATTAAGCATGAGTTGTGTCTGTGTTCAGATTGGAGTTATTGTGCATGGATAGATAGGAAGCAGGTGGGCTCATTTGGCCTTATTAGGTTTGTATTTTAAAAGCTGAAAATACTAAACAGCATTGTATTATCTAAAGAACATCTCGTGAGGCACTTTCTCTATGAGCAACACAGAAAGACTGATGCACGCTTTTATAACTAGCAGGTTAGACTGCTGTAATGTTCTCCTTTCTGGTCACAAAATAAAAGGAGAGCACACATTATCCCTATTTTAAAGTCATTACACTGCCTACCTGTTAGTATCATATTGATTTTAAAGTTATTTTAATAGATTATAAAGCACTACATGGTCTTGCACCAGACTACATATCAAATATTCTTTCACGTTTTATACCAGTAAGGTCTTGTAGATCTTCCAGTGTTTCTATTTTAGTTGTTCCTCAAAGCAGGACAAAAACCTTTGGTGATGCTGCTTTGAGCCACTAAACTCCAAACTGCTGGACCAGCCTTCAAGTACAAGTGAGAGCAGCTGAAAATATTGATATATTTAAATCCCATTAAGATGACACTCATAACCTTTGTGACATGCAATTACAAATCATGTTACTTTTGTAGGTCAGTGTAATGTTGGTAGTCTATCCCAAGGACATGGCGTAGTGTTGTGGAATTGAACTCCAGTCTGCCACATAAAGGTCAGCACAGTTACCCACTACACTATACCATAGCATATATCTTCAAACTTTCTACTTGTCTTTTATCTACACAATGACATTTTAGATTTCTTTTTTTTAGCATTTAATGAGTTTTTACTTTGCTTTTATTTTCATAAATAACTGCACTTTGCAACTTGTTATGAAACATTTCAGTCTCTAATTTTTTTACTACATGTTAATCCAGCAATTCATACCGTACATTGTTGAGGAAAAAAATATTTATCCTTAACAAGTCTTAACATTTTCGCTTGGATGCTTGAAAAGTACCTGGAGATGTTGTTTTACTTTAAAGAATAACTCTTCAATCTTCCGAGACTAATCTGCCAATTTTTCAACAGAGCCCAATAATAAATAAAAAAAAAACAAATAATAAAAAAACCTGAGCGTGATGCACATTTCAGTCAGATTTTATTTTATTTAGTATAGCTTAAAGTAGCTTGGTGATCTTCCTCACTTAGGCTGTGGAAAGCATGCTTGTACATGAACTATATTTAATTGACTCTTGGGGGATTATTTCTAGCACTATAACCAGTAAATACTAGCACATTTGTTTAGAGGTCCTGTGGCTGCCATACATTCATGAGAAGGGTTAACCCTGTGCTCTTGCTCACTCAGTGTGCTGGAAAAAACTCCCGTGAAACTTATTTTGAGTTTAATCAACTCTCTTGGAGGTTAAAGACAGTACTGCCATGTACTATTTAATATCACCAAGGAGGTGAACATCACTTAGGGTGCCGGAAATGATTTGTTTCCCAATATTTCTTTATTCATATCAATATAAGTTTTATTACATTACAATATTACATTATATTACATTTTTTTATACATTTCCTTAATACTTTTTGTCTTTTATGTATGCAATGATGATTTTTGGTATTTATTTGATAGACAGACAGACACTTTATTCATCCCATCAAATGTCCTATAGCTCACAAAACAATCATAACCCTCAAACAGTAATCAAGAAACTACAAAATATAAGACAATTATTGCACATATGCAGATATCTCTAATACACATGATTATTTAAAATCAGATGTCATATCAAAAGAATCCACAGAACATACTTCACCAACAAATCATTGCACATAAGAGGTACCAACTACTAAGAACTATGAGGGAAGGTAAAGGACAGAGGCTCCATTTCACCAGTTTCTGAATTATTGGATATTAAACATGTGAAGCCAAATGGCAGTAGGAATAAAAGATCTCCTAAAACTTTCAGTTCTACATGCAGCAAAATTAGATGTCCGCTGAGGCTGTCTGTTTGACCTGATAATGAGCTGTGGAGAGGATGTTTATGATTGTGCACAATAATCTGCATTTTCTTCTTTGTGCATCTATCCATTACAGTTCACACAGTGTCCAACCTCCTGGCCAGTACTAAGTTGGTCCTTTTTACCCATCTGTCCTGCATCTTTTTCACACTGCATCCCCAGCAGACTGCAGCATAGAATAGTAGTACACAGTAGTACTTACTACTGATCGATAGAAGATATGCAGCATTTCCCTACAGGCACCTAATGACCTAAATCTCCTTAGTAAAAACAGCTGGCTCTGCCCCTTGTAGTAAATGGCTTCTGTATTCACAGACCAGCTCAGTTTGTTAATCAGGTGTATACTGTGAACTAGAAAGGGTCCAAGACTGTCCCCTGAGGAACCCCAGATACACAGAACATAGTGGCCTTCCTGTTAGGTAGTCTGTTATCCACAGCACCAACTTTTGGACCCACCCTCATTGCTACAAGCAATATTAAGTGCTCCCCAGTGGTGCAATGAGTTAAGCCGGTAACTGCCATGAGGTTGAGAGTTTGTATCCCACTCATGAGTCTGTTCACAAACACTCTCCACATTATTTACTATCTCTCAACAGAAAGCAATAACTCATTGTAGGCAGCCATGGACTGGTGGTTGGGTTCAATCCAGGGACAGGTCATGAATAAAGTGCCCTCAAGCAAGGCACCTAACCCCCAACTGCTACCCAGCTACCATGAATAAGGATGCCCACCACTTCATGGTAAATGTTCTCACAGCTAAGTATGTTCACTAGTATGTTCATTTCACTACACTGAATGGGTTAAATTTCATTGTGTGCAATCACATTGGCAAAGTTGAATTTAATCTAATTAACCTGATATAACATGCCAGTCAACCATATGTTGTGATATGCTGACAAATACAGGAACTTGGTCATGAATTCCAGGATATATTGTAACAATTAAAGTAACTTTGTTCTTAACTTTATATACACACAAACATGATACTACTGGCTGGATATTTTTAGTTGGTGAACCATTCTCAAGAATGAATGAACATTACACTTATATAGCGCCTTTCTCAAACCCAAGGACGCTTTACAATCAACACACTCCATTTACACACACTCAACCACACACACCGGCGAGAAGCAGCAGCCAATCGTGCACAGCGTACTCTCAACCGGAAGCGACCGTCCACCTGGAGGACTGCATCGAGCACTAAGGGGATCACCCAGGACAGAGTGCCAACCATATCTGGGCATACATACATACATGCACACACACACACACACACCAGGGTAATTTTTAGAGTATCCAATTCACCTGATCTCCATGTTTTTGGACTGTGGGAGGAAAGCGGAGTCCCCAGAGGAAACCCACGCAGACACGGGGAGAACATGGAAACTCCGCTCAGATGTGGACTCGAACCCAAGACCTCAGCGCTGAGAGGCGAATGTGCTAACCACTAAGCCACCGTGCCACCAAAACTCTTCTTGCACCAGTGCAACACACCAACAAGATACAACTGCCACCATCACATCAGTGTCACTGCAGTGCTGAAAATTATCCACCATCACCTAAATAATACCTATTCTGTGATAGTTCTGTGGGAATCTTGACCATTGAAGAACAGGTTGAAAGAGGGCTAGCAAAATATACAGAGAAACAGATGGACTACAGTCTGTAAAGTGCACCTACATTGTAAGTAGAGCTGAAAAATGGGCAATTAGTGTAGAAGAGGTCAATTTAATGTAATGGCTGCAAAATGGATTTTATCAATGTGTCTAGAAACAGTCAAACAATAATCCATGACTTCCTGTTTCATGTGGGGAAGTCCACTTTCATTGAGCTGCTACAGCTCGCATTCCTTTAGTCACTATTTAACAAGTGAAAGACAAGAGAACACAGTTCAAATAACAGAAAATTAGCTGAATTTTATAAATTAGGGAATGGCTATGAAAAACCAGCCACTTGCCTGAAAATGGCCATATCTACAGTCAAAGCAATAATAAACAATAATTAATCAATCAATCATGGTTGTTAAATTGCCCAGATAAGAACTTGTGGTACAGGGTGGAGGATGGTAATAGAGGTGAAAAATCCCCAAGGATCACTGTTGGAGATATAAAAAGGATGTCTACGTATTTGTCCATCAAAAATGTGTCAATATTTGTCTGTCAAGAAACTGAAACGTGATTTCTTAACATTACTTTCAATAACATAGGTGGAAAAAAACTAATTAAATAAACATATTTCATCATGAACACATTTGATTTTTTTCCCCAAGCAACAAAAGTGAAACACAACCTTCAGTTAATAGTTAATAAAGTGTTCTTTAAACTAATAAAAAATCTGAAACTGTTATTTAAAACACAATATAGTGGCTCACATGATACAAAACAAATGAACTTTATGGTGGCATAGCTTTTCTACTGCAGTGTCCAGTTGCTTAAACTATTAAAAAAATGCAAATAGCATAGGTGTAATAAATAAGACTGTCAACCACCACCACCAGCCCAACCCACCTTGACATCCTTTCTCTCCAGCTACAGCTACCAATGTTACAAAGAAAAGACAAAATATGAATATTATAAAAACAGTGCCATGTAACCTTCAACCTGATACATCACAATACGTCAACAGATGTACCCATCCTGGACATTAAAAACAGGTAACATGAACTTATTGATCAAGCAAGAAGACCACTGACATTGTGCTTAGTAGGAAGACCAGCATTGGCATATAACCATAAAGTAAGTAAGTAAAATTTATTTGTATAGCACTTTTCACAGACATAAGCCACAAAGTGCTTTACAGAGTGCAATACACAAGGTAACTAAAACAACACAGCAAAATATAAAACAATACACATTACAAAGAAGACAACAATACTTGCCTGGTCCATTTATCCAAATGCCTGCTTGAACAGGTAGGTTTTTAATTGCTTTTTAAAAGAATCTACAGAATCAGCCACTCTTAAAAACGGGGGCAGTGTGTTCCACACTGTGTCTATGACTGCAAATGCTCGATCACCACGAGTCTTTAAGCGAGAACGTGGGACAGTCAGTAAGTTTAACTCTCTCGACCTAAGAGAATGAGCTGGTTCATATGGGTGAAGTAGATCAACCACATACACAGGAGCTTGGTCATGCAATGCTCTATAAGTCAGTGTTAGAATTTTAAACTGGATCCTGAACTCAACAGGAAGCCAGTGTAAAGATAATAACAGAGGGGTAACATGAGAGCATCTGTTAGTTTTTTTAGTTAAAGCAGCATCTGGCAATCATACTATACATTGTGGAGACATGACTGATGTTTTTGATAAGGCATGGCTACAGGTTATTATATTTGGGTCACATTTTAAATTTCTGTCCCAGTTTGTGTGCACAAAATGATTAATGCTGAATGTGAAAAGACTTCATATCAAATCAAATCAGATCAACTTTATTGTCACATCTCCTTTCACTGACGTGAAGGCGAGTGAAAAACTTGGGTGCATAGTCGCTGGAATTTTATATACAAAAGGTTTTTTAAAAAATTATAATAATAATACAAAAAAAACCACACCCACAAATTTACAATGAGCAGCGAATATACTTAAAGAGTGCTAATTTACACATAACTAGCTCATAAAAATAAAAATATTGCACATGTTGCAGCAGTATTGCACGTTATAAATGCTATGGTGTCCTGTAAGTGAATTAAAGGCTATGATATATTAGAAGTTATTTTATATACAATATAGACATTTTTATATACAGAATGATTTTACAGAATGGGAGGATGTAGAGGTGTCAGTCTGTGTTGTGAGTGTGAATGTGGCGTATTATTCATTATTAGTCTATTAGTTATTACACAATAATATTTCAGAGCGAAAAAAAGTACAGTCAGGACAAACTGTCAGGTTTGTAAAACTTTCAGTGCAGAGTAAAACACTCGGGAAGAACCAATTCATTCATTCTATTAATGTTAACTAAACCACATGTGATGATACTGAGACACTGGTGAAAGAATTGTGATACTGAAGCTTACCACCACCCAGTGCTCATTCTGCAAATCACAGAGCTGAGATTTACACGCACAGATTAAAAACCCAGATTAAAATAATAATAATAATAATAATAATAATAATAATAATAATAATAATAATAATAATAATAATAACTCAACAACAATGAATAATAATAATAATAATAATTAATCCTCCACAATGTAATCCATGAGTGTCCAGTCTTATCCAAAAGAAATGGTGTGGCTACATTTTTTGTTCCAACTTGGCACTGAAGGCTTAAATAAGTCATTAAATATGTGCAGCCAAGTTGTCCCAGATAAAACTTTAAATTTCTACTCCACTCAAATATTAAAATAACCAACAGATCTGTTAAGAGTCTAACATTTAAGTCTCTAAAAATTGACTGTATGCTTTATGTCTAATAACAAAGCAGCCTTACCTCCAAAAACGTATCCAAAAACGGCATCCACGCCTCCCTTTAGTCTCGCGGACCTGATCCGGCCATTCTTCTCGCGATAAACTCACTGCAAGGCCAAAACGTGTCTATGAAAGTGTATCTTCTCTCCCGCACTTCTCGGATCAGCAGCACTGATTCCTAGTCATCAGCAGATCTTTGTAACGTTCACTCTTGAGCTGCATGCTTTTTGTGTTGACTTAAGCAGAGCGGTCTATGGAAGCTCCCTGGTGTGCGAAGCTCCCACGTAAATAAAGTCCACTGTCAGACAGGGCTCTTTCAAAACAGTAAGACCTCCGGCATTAAGACCTTTATAAACATCACGACAGACACGCGTTCAGGCAGTATCTGAATGAGTTCGTGCTGTGCTCTGTGAGGACTTTCCAGACTGACTGACACTCTGTTACTTTCACTTTCGATGTGAGCTCTCCAGCAGCACTTCAGCTGCTCATTCACTCTCTCACGCCCCCAACCCTTCAGAAAAGCCCCCTGAAACCCCACACTGGAAAGTTATGATGTCCATTGAAGGTCATAACAAAGAAATATGGGCTGCTTGAATGTTTCGCTCCAATAGTAAGTAAAGCACATTCAGACTGGAGGGGTTTTTTTTCTTTTGAAGGAGGATGGTAGCCATGCGGTCCTTACATAACCGGGACAGTATCGCCACAGAGAGAGACGCACACCAGCGACACACTTGTAACTGTTTGGGTGAAATTTACGCTCTTTTTGTGTTAATACTGAAAAACTTTTCCAATCAGAATAAAATACACGTGTTTCTAGAGCACATCTGCACCTATTCTGTTCTTTAAATGTTTTAAAAACTATAAAACATACTCATCCAGCACAGTTCAGTTAAGAACAATTACATGTATATTTTTATGTGCAATATCGGTATCTGTATATGGAGGATCAAAAATTACTAAAGTATAAATAAATAAATAGATAGATAGATAGATAGATAGATAGATAGATAAACTAATGAATGAATAAATAAATAAATAAAATTTTTTTCCATGAAAAAGCGTGCATACTAATACTAAATGTTTTTACTTTATTTCTGTATTTCCACATGTCTACATTTATCTATTTCTGTATTTCCACATGTCTACATTTATTTATTTATGTATTTCCACATGTCTGCATTTACTTTTCTCCAAACCGTATGTTAATTGAGAGGGTGGTCCTAATCTGAATCTAAAAGCAGGATTGGTCAGTTTGGTGAACCAGACAGAAGCAATTGAACAACACTATCTTGTAATAACCCGAGTTGGCTAAGCTATTCTATTAGTGATGGGAAGGCTCCCAAAGAAGAGCTGGCTCTTTTGGCTCCCAAATGGCTCTTTGCTTATTATCATTTGTAGCCTCATATTTAAATCTAAATAAGCAAAAATAAATGGTTTGTGTGCTGAGAAGCCCTTTTGCCTTCAGTCTTTATATGATAAA
>BRDA01056425.1:0-10100 GCA_036984385.1 Crenuchus spilurus
TGATGATGATGATGATGATGAGGATGGTAATACTGAATCTGATGATGGAGATGATGATAAGGACAATTATAATAATGAGAATGATGAAGATGGTGATGATTATTATGATGGAAATGATGATTACTGAATCAGATGGTCATGATCATGAGAATAATAAAGATAATGATGTTCATAATGATTGTGTTGATGATTATGATGGTAATTCAGAATCAGAATGATGGTGATTGATGGTGATTATGATTATGATGGAGATAATGATGGTAGTGGTAGAGACAATGATGTTTTTCATGATGATGATGATGAAGATGATCATGATATAAAGTATAATTTCACATTTTTTGCCTATTTCAATAATATATAGTGAAACTAAATGAAATAACTTTTCATCTGAAGCATATTTAGAAATTGTTTTTTATATATATACTGTACATGCATATATATATATATATATATATATATATATATATATATATATATATATATATATATATATATAACTGAAATGTATATACAGTAAAAAAAAAACAATGTTAGAGTGACTTCTAAAGAAATTTTAATTATAGAATGAAAAAAAAAAAAACTTATATTTTCAAAAACTCAAAAAAAACTTATGTTAATATGGTAAACATGTAATATATAAAAGCAGCTTTAAAAATGCATCCCACGGCCCCACCATGCTGGGCCTTTGATAATTTTCCCTGTGAAAAAAAATGCAATATATAATATCCCATTTGTTACACACTTACAACATTCTTATTGCTACATTGTGAGTCCTCTATGAGAGTGGAGTACTGATATAGAGTGAAGCAGCATATCTGAGTGAGTTTAGCTTCCCACTGACTTCAGGCTACAGAATAATCCAGCTCATCTAATTATTCTGCCCAGCTGGACATCTTGATACATGCTTTTCAATCTCTCTCGCTTGATTAGGCCTTAAACGCATGCTGACTCGCCCTTTGCCATGTAGCGATTGGCGCCTTGTTGTGATGGATGACAACGCAACAATTAATCCCATCATTATGCCAATTAACGAGCGTGAATGCTCCAATGCCAGCAGAATTCTAGGATGCGTATGGGAAGTGGGCATGCTGGTTAGGAGGGGGGGTTCAAGGGGTGAGTTAACACCCACAGGAGCTGCCTAGTCAATGTGGGTGTGCAAGAGCCATGACAAAATCATGTCATGCTTGCAGAACATGTGCTGTAGCTTCAACCTAAGGGTTAACTGCTGACCACGAATGAAAAACACATGGAAATGGTAGTTTAATGGGAAATAAGCTGTTGGTTAATAAGAAGTGGCATTTCAGGAGTGCCAACCACTGCTTGAGACTTCCACTAGGCTCCATTATTACGGCTTGTTAGCATGGGTCACATTGGAACCTGTTGGGGGTGGACAGCCGTAGCTTTAGTGCCCACGTTCAGCAGTGCTGGTCTGCCAGCGGTCACTGGATGTCTGTGCGGAGGCTCAATGACCGTCTGTTCCTGAGGGGAGTCAGATCACTTTAAGTTGACCTCACCCCAGCTTCACTACTGAGAGAAGTAAGCATGTGAGAAACCCTGCTGCTCTCTAGCTTGGCCTCCATCCTCATACCCCTCACACACTGATACTATAAGCTCTTCCCCACCACCCTCACTCATCTCCTTCCTACTTTCGTTTCCTCCTTTGAAAATATATTGTACTATTACAGCATTGTGACTTCCTAATACTTTACCACTTTGTGGTCTGTGTCATAGCACGATATATGGTGGGTAAATGTTGGGTGTCATATCTAAAGAAATGGTTCACTTTTTTTTCTCTCCACACTTATCACATTCAGCCAAGACTTGAGAGCCAAGTGTTCTTTACTTTAAAACTAGAGCTGTGAACTAGCATTGCCAACAAAACACTGCGAACCAACAGTCACCAAAATTCACCTAAAGGTTTGTATTCACATGTATAGATGATTAATGAAAGCTGGCTGCTACAGGTAGCAGCAGTAGGACTGACAGAAGATTCCATATTCATGGGATTTTCACTAAAACTGATTGTAGATAAGCTCACAGTAAAGTCAGACTGTGTCCAACATGATGACTGATGTGTGACCAGATCATTCAGTTCTGGATGAGCTTTTACTGAACTGTTTTTACAGAAATGACTGAGCCATAGCAACCACATAGCAACCACTTACCAATGCTCAATAGCCTAGCAACCACCATGTAGCAGTCACGTGCAACAGCCCAGCAACCACATAATAACCACTTACCAACCACATACAAACCAAATAGCAACCACACAGTAACCATATGCCAACCACATAGCAACAGCCCAGCAACCACATAACAACCACTTACCAACCACAATCAAAACAAATAGCAACCACACAGTAACCATATGCCAACAACATAGCAACAGCTCAGCAACCACATAACAACCACTTACCAACCACATACAAACAAAATAGCAACCACACAGTAACCATATGCCAACCACATAGCAACAGCCTAGTAAACACATAGCACCCACATAGCAACCATTTATCAACCACATAGCAACAAATAGCAACCACTTAGCAACCACATAACAATGACTTACCAACCATAAAGTAACCACATAGCAATGACTTACTAACCATATAGCAACCACATGCAACAGCCTGGCAACCACTTAGCAACACCATAGAACCCACCTGTGAATTCACACCATTCCCTTCAGGAAATGCCATTTTCTAGTTATAATTAGCTAATGTATAATTAACTTAATCTTGTGACTTGAAAATCCAAGAATCATGGACCATGGCATGAATTCATTTTTAGGTTTCTTTCAGTCAAAACATAGGCATCCAGTGAAGCTCATTAACTGGTGTGTTGCTGAGAAAAAGGAAACATATGTTAATTTATAAATATATAAATTAGCATAGCTCTAAAATGATACAATGATGACCAAATTGGCCTCATATGAAAGAGGGTGATGTGTAGGAATTGGAAGAAAAGCAAGGCTGATTGGCAGTATGCAAATATACAGATCAAGAGAGGGCATGATTACAGACAGGAAACAACTGCTCCTTTGACCTACACATTTGTCAGAGCATCTGAACGTCACATTATGCTAAAATAAGGACAATTAAATTTGTCTTCTGTGTGACAACAATATTAGGTAAACATGGGATTTTCCTGATTTGTACATCAATGTCCTGTTTGATACAATCAGTTGACATGACTTAAAATTAGACTGTGTGAGTACAAAAAGGTAAAAAAATGGTAGCACAGTGGCTTGTTGGTTAACACATTTGCCTCTCTGATCTACTTGCACCATCACAACAAACACTAACACAACACCACCATGTCGGTGTCACTACAGTGCTGAGAATGATAATAACTGTTCTGTGGTGGTCTTTTGGGGATCCGAATCATTCACGAAAAAAAACAAATATAAGCTACAAGAACAAGGTATTTGTATTTAATGGGGTAGCCAGTGGTTGTATTACATTAAATTGGCCTCCTTGTATTCAAACACTTTTTATTAGCTCCAATGTCCATACAGGTTCACTTTTTATTTTTACAAGTACAGACTGCAGTTCATCCCTTCCTCTGTTTACTTTGTTAGCCTTCTTTAATCCTGTAGTGAGAGATTCCATCCAATGCCATTGAGGTCTGTTTTGTTAGAAAGCCAGAGAATTAGTTAATACATTACCTTAATTTCAGGTTTTTTTTATCCTGATAATGCAGGCATAAGAGGAAAAAGAAAAGAAAGAACATGCTGTGATTGTCCCAGAGGTCGAGCTGTACCACTTTTGTGTAGTGACAAATCAGTTTGGGTCTTTTTGACCTGTGTCTCTTGTTGCTGACTAGAAAGGAGATGTTATTACTGCAACAGAAGAGTCTAACATTGCCCCTAAGATATTTTAGGTTGAAATAGCAAGTCCTCAGTTCTGTATTGCACAGTAGAATGAGCCAGTTTTTGACATTTGAGTCATTGATGGCAGTCCAGGAAATATCGTTTGAACTCTGCTTCAGCTTGAAGAGATACAATAGTTTTTTTTTTTTTTTTTTTTTTTTTATTTTAGTGGCCTGATCACATCCTCTACTAGATTTTTTTTAAAGAAAGTTGACTAGCTCAAAACAAGCTGGAATCCTTTTAAAGAAGACAATGTGTTCTGTTTAGAGTACACTATAGATGTACGGCACATGCAAGTAACCAGGCCATCACCCTGTAGTGAAAGAACATTCATTTACCAACAGTCAAAGCTCTAAACTCATCTGACAGGCTGGCAACGACCCAAAACTGGTAGGAAGTGAAACCACTCAGTTTTCCAAACTGATGCTTTAAGCCCTGCCGATTGATCAGCCTGGTTTTAGATGCTATTAGACAGCTGCAAATTGAACTGACACAACACAACCATAGAACTGCTCTCATACATCTGCATCTGGTAATTACTGCTGTAATTATGTGACTTTGAAATGTGAAAGAGTTGATCCGTTAAGCAAAAAACGTTAAAACCTTACCTACATATTCTTGTGTGAAATCAAGTATCATACAGTGAGGAAAATAAGTATTTTAACATCCTGCGAATTTCTAAAAGAAAAAATCCGGAAATAACAATGTATGATTTTTTAATAATTTATTTGTGTGTTACTGCTGCAAATAAGTATTTGAACACCTGCCAATCAACAAACATTCTGGCCCTCAAAGACCTGTTCCGCCTCTAAAAAGTCCACCTCCACTCCACTTATTATTCTAAATTAGAAGCACCTAATTGAGGTCGATAGCTGCATAAAGACACCTGCCCACCCCACACAATCAGTAAGACTCCCAACTACTAACATGGCTAAGCCCAAAAAGCTGTCCAAAGACACCAGGTAAAGTGGCAAGATAAACCTTCTCAAGGCTGTAAACCTTCTCAAGGCTGGAAAGGGCTACGGGGCAATTGCCAAGCAGCTTGGTGAAAAAAGATCAACTGTTGGAGCAATTATTAGAAAATGGAAGAAGCTAAACATGACTGTCAATCTCCCTCTGACTGGGGCTCCATGCAAGATCTCACCTCGTGGTGCATCAATGATCCTAAGAAAGGTGAGGAATCAGCCCAGAACTACGTGGGAGGAGCTGGTCAATGACCTGAAGAAAGCTTCCAAGGTTACTGTGGCTAATACACTAAGATGTCATGGTTTAAAGTCATGCATTTTGGGAAACAACCTCCTTCCCTCAGAGGTGGCTGGGTCTTCCAACATGACAATGACCCAAAGCACACAGCCAGGATAACCAAGGAGTAGCTCTGTAAGAAGCATATCAAGGCTTTGGAGTGGCCTAGCCAGTCTCCAGACCTAAACCCTATAGAAAATCTTTGGAGGGAGCTCAAACTACGTGTTTCTCAGTGACAGCCCAGAAACCTGCTGTACCAAATATTAACACTGATTTTCACAGGTGTTCAAATACTTATTTGCAGCAGTAACACACAAATAAATTATAAAAAAATCATACATTGTGATTTTAGGATTTTTTCTTTTAGATTATGTCTCTCACAGTGGACATGCAGCTAAGATGAACATTTCAGACCCCTCCATGATTTCTAATTGGGAGAACTTGCAAATTCTTAGGGTGTTCAAATACTTATTTTCCTCACTGTATATGAAATGTATGAATGCAATAGAATTATTCAGCTTTTGTTTATTATTATTATTATTATTATTATTATTTGTGTGTGCCAGCAGCTCTTTACATTATTAAAGCATTTTATGATGAATGGACTAATGCACGTAGGAATAATTCCATTTTGATTTTGTTCTGACAGTCTGAAGTATATAGCAAATCAAACAAAGTCGTGTAAATGTGAGGTATAGAATACATAAGACTAGTGATGGGGATGATTTAGTGTTCCTAGCTTTTCTTATGTCTTTAGTGCAATCACCCTCAATTGATGTAATTCATATAAAATCTTTGCGAGGTCAGGTTGGCCTTAAATTCACTACACGACTCATTAAAGATAAATGCAACTAAATTTTGGAGTCAATAATTCATGAACAGGATGAACCCCATAGCACAGCTCTATAAAATATGAAGTGCACCTTGCTGAGGTCAAGCAGAAGAATGAAAAATCTATTCACCCCATTTTTTTTCCATAGCAAGGCCATTGATATTCGTGGGGCATGGTGAAGCCCAGCTCGAGCTTAACGAGGGGATCTGGGCGATAAATGATCAAATGGGAGGACAGCTATTGTCCTTGAACTGCTTAATGGGCTACTAATAGTACTCAGTGTCAAGTCTGATTTTACAAGTGTGTCCAGAAACAAACTTTCTTCTCTTCTCGCTTTATTTTTTTATTTATGTATTTTTTTTACCAACCATCACTGTCTTCTTTATCCTCAGCAGCCTTCATTAGCAATTCTGAGCCAGTGTTTGCATAATCACCTTGCCTGTCTCTCTTCCTGGCCTGCATGGAGAGCCTTATTAGTGTCTTTCTTTTTAGATGGACAGAGGGGAAGACAGTGAGGAAGTAAAGAGATTTATACAGTACAAAGAGTGACACACTGCAGAACAGAAATTCAAGATGTGATTTGTAGGTTTGTGTTGTCTTTGTAGGATAAGCCTCATGTCCACTTCCATAGACTAATATTGTGTGCAGTGTAAAAGAGAGTATGACTGAGTAAAGTTTCGGTGAGTTTCCTCATGATCACTACATGTTAACTGTCATACACTGACAAACTGGAGAACAACATTAGGCAGGGAAGCAGCATTGCTCATAATTCATATTAAATAAATACTACAGGCAAAATGTTGCTAACATTAAATAGAATACCCACAAGAGTACATTTTGCTAATTGACTTAACCCTGTTGTGCCCACTTAAGCTGTTAGAAAACAATTTAAGCAGAAATTCCAGCATTACGGTATGTAGAGCTCTAACATTTGATGCTTAAATTAATGTGTTACTATTAGTCATTTCCACCATTTCCACTTAATTTCAGTTATGTTAGCATGTTTGATTTAGTTAATAAAGGAGTGGTAGTCTTTGTTTATTTGGATATTTACAGTGCCATGTCAAAAAAATTAGAACATTGTGAAACAGTTAATTGCTTTTCTTAATTTAATTTAAAAATGTATGCTGTTATATGTTACATTAATGACATGTAAATTGATATTTCTAGTTTTTTGTTGTAATGTTGATCAGGTTGGATTATAGCTTATGGAAATCAAAAATCCATATTATTAGATGTTTGAGAAAATTACTATTCAAATAGCATCAGCATTAAAGCAAACACAGGCTTGAATTACGTCACTTTACCTAATAAAAATAACCTGTTACACTTTACCTATCATAATTAAAGTATTAACACACACTTTTTCATGATATTCTACTTTTAGAGATGCACTAGTACATTATATTTCACTGATCAGCCATTACATTGGCTAGCATTCTGTAGGCCCTCCATATGCCGCTAAGACATCTTCAGCCTACCAAGTCATGAACTATACAAAGCCTCTGAATGCTCTGATTATAACTGTTTGACTTTTTTGCCATGCACTCCAGCATCCATCATGGTGTCTACAAGAATTGCGTATTCTGGTACCATACTATAATATCGTCCACATATTGACATATACCACTTATGAGATCATCAGTGCTATTCTTTTAATTTTCGAGTGGCGAATTAGTTTTATTTTCTTTTAACTCACTTACTGTTATATTGTTTCTTTCAGATATAAAGATTGACACGGAGAAAGGAGATTATTGTGAAGCAGGAACCTACACCATGGCTGAGGGGAAGTTTTCTTCTCAATGTGGTGAGTAACAAAGAGTTTAATACTATAAAAAAAAAAAAAAAAAAAAAAAAAAAAAAACTGTATATCCTGGTATCACACTCAGTAGTTTAACCCTTTAAATTCTAAATACCTTGATCAAGTTCAGAATGTCCTTTTCCTAAAATTATTTATAGCAGTTATTTAATGGAGTTCAAATAAGATCAAATCCTGAATAAAAAGCCTAAATGGCAATGTATCAGTCAACATATAAACCTATTAAAACATGTCCTGTTACAAGTATTGTGTAAGAGTAAATGCTTACAATAAATGTTCCACCTATGTGAAATGAATAACAGGCAATACACACACACACACACACACACACAGGCACACATGCACACCAAATTATTACTATAATACCACATAGCTTCTGGAGGTTTTCCTCCATGGTGGACCCTGTGAGAATAAAGGAGCAGAAGGTTGATTGAACAGCAGCCTAATGTTCTTGACTCAGTGAGAACAGGGACCCATGAATCAAGCTGATGGCCATATGTAAGAGAGCAGGGTCTCCATAAGATATATTGGGTTTCAGTAATAGCTTTATGAGGTCCTACAAGGCCCTGCAATAATGCCAGGAATCAAGGAGCCAAATGTCAGCAGAAAGTAAAAGAGAAAGAAAAAAGAAAGAAAGAAAGAAAGAAAATACTGAAAATGAAATAGAAAAGAAGGTTTTAAAGGTTGAAAGAAAGAAAGAAAATACTGAAAATGAAATTGAAAAGAAGGTTTTAAAGGCTGAAAAAAAGAAAGAAAGAAAGAAAGAAAGAAAGAAAGAAAGAAAGAAAATACTGAAAATGAAATTGAAAAGAAGGTTTTAAAGGATGAAAGAAAGAAAGAAAGAAAGAAAGAAAGAAAGAAAGAAAGAAAGAAAGAAAGAAAGAAAGAAAATACTGAAAATGAAATTGAAAAGAAGGTTTTAAAGACTGAAAAAAAAGAAAAAAAGAAAGAAAGAAAGAAAGAAAATACTGAAAATGAAATTGAAAAGAAGGTTTTAAAGGTTGAAAGAAAGAAAGAAAGAAAGAAAGAAAGAAAGAAAGAAAGAAAGAAAGAAAGAAAATACTGAAAATGAAATAGAAAAGAATGTTTTAAAGGTTGAAAGAAAGAAAGAAAGAAAGAAAGAGAAAAATGTACTGCAAAATAGAAAAAACAAACTAGGCTGAAATGTACAGCAAGAAAGAAGGAAAGAAAGATCAACAGCAGAAAGAAAGAAAGAAAGAAAGAAAGAAAGAAAGAAAGAAAGAAAGAAAGAAAGAAAGAAAGAAAGAAAGAAAGAAAGAAAGAAAGAGAAAAAAATGTACTGTAGATAGAAAAACAAACAAGGCTGAAATGTACAGCAAGAAAGAAAGAAAGAAAGATCAACACCAGAAAGAAAGAAACAAACAAAAAGAAAGAAAGTAAAAGAAGACAGATATATAAAGAAAAAAGGCTGAAATGCACAGCAATAAAGTATAAACAATGATAGAAATAGAAAAACAAAAATTGAACTTTACAGAAGGAAAAAAATAAGCAAGAATGAATAAAAACTAAAATATGCAGAATGCTGCTTTAGACCTTGACCATATGGTAAGCTGACATTGGTTAGCTGATATTCAGATGTGGTTAGTTATGGCAGTCATCATTCCTTCTGGACTTGGAAAGGTCTAAAACAAAACAGCTGTAGGCTTTACTGAGCGTCCACATCAGAACAGGCCTTGTTTCATTGGCCTTGGCTGTGTGTTGTGAGAAGCTTTTGAGCAGTGTTTGATGTGTAAATGAAGTGCAGGGTTAAAGTGAGGTCTGGTTTGGATAGCGTGCATCTGCAGTCCCTCTCTGTGTGTCTGTGACTCAGTGCTCAAGCTCCAGGGCTCCAGGGCCACAGCTCAGCCTCTTCCACATTTCAGTTTGGCTCACTGTACTGTCTGCAGGGCAAAGCAGCCTGCACAGAGGAAGAACAGCCTTTTCTGATTCACAGTGTTTTGTCCCAGCATGCACCTGACCTTCATCATAGTCATTTTTTTCCTCCATAAATAGTTTTGATGACTAAAGTGCCTCATATCAGCCTTGAGAGTTTTGTGACATTTTTACCCCATCCTTACTGCTCTGACACTGAAGGGGGAGTTTGTGGAGTGAAGACAGCCATAATACATTCACTACACATAGTGTATTCTATACAATGTGATCCATGTTCAAAATGTTTACAGTGATTTTAATATATGTTCTGTTCCTGTCAAATTAAAATTTATATATTTATTGCATTTTTACTATAAGCCAACTTCCCTTGACATTATTCCATGATGACCACTGCCAACCAACAAGAACTCATATATTCATCTTATTTATGTAAAACTAAATGC
>BRDA01056426.1:0-14956 GCA_036984385.1 Crenuchus spilurus
TCTGGTTCCTCCCAAGGTTTCTTCCTCCAGCTCTGAGGGAGTTTTTCCTCGCCACTGTCGCCGTTGGCTTGCTCACCGGGGATTAGGGATTAATGTCTGTTATTGCAAACCCTGTAAAGCTGCTTTGTGACATCAGTTGTAAAAAGCGCTTTATAAATAAAATTTGATTGATTGATTGAGCTTACATGCTGACATTATGTGAAGTAGCTGCTAGAACACAGTTTCATATAATAATAATACATCATAAAACAAAGACACATTCAGCTGCTCACACCTCATTAAGTTTTCTCAATGTTATTATATAAGTACCACAACTGAGCTGTGTTTACTCTCACAGGACCATCTTTATATTTTTCTGGGATGGCCAATCAAATCCAAGGGTGACAATGGATCTTCCTTCTACAGCTACTTAACTTTATTTCTGATTTCAGACAACATAAGCATGTCTGGTCTGCATGTTGTTTTTGCGTTCTCAGTTATTTCAAATACAAAGTCATTATTCACTCACCAAGTCATCAAAGATGTCTCTCTGATGCACGTGGATGGTGATTAAGGTTTCATATTTGGTCCGTTCCACTGTTTCCAGGTCCTTTGTGGTCATATCGATTAGTGTATTGAGGAGGTCCAGGAAGAACTGGTTGGTTTGGATCATGATCTTACGATCATACCGGGCATTAGTCAGTGCCTCTTCAGAATCTCTGGTCCAGATCATCTGTATACCCAGCAGACCCACCTATACACACAGGAATGCCAAATACAAACTGATTAAAAATAACAGCAGGAGAAGTGCTTGGCTGTCATTAGTTAATCTGTCGACATTAATTTTATCACACATTTTAATGAGGATTCATGGGCACAAAGTTAATGATCGTAAATTCATTCTGATACTCATAAAATGGCCTATAATGGATGAAGGTTAGCAGTGCTAGCATGTAATCTATTTTAGACAAATGATCCCATTAAGATCCTAATTAGAAATCGGTGCAACTGACAGGCCTGATTTGTTACCACATTGGTGTACGAAAAAAATGCTAAAATCACTTCATGTACATAATGCCACTTATCAGAAACATCAGCAGTAGTGACGGTTGCCTAACTCCTGATTGGGGATTTGAAATAGAAATCAAAACTTTCTGTATTGCAATGACACTATAACTTTGAACCTGGGCAGGGAAGGAGTTCAGGAAGTCGATGAGTTGGAAAGCAGAGTCTTGGATGGCCACAGCTGCCTGACGAATGACAAGATGCAATGACCTCTGGGATTCCTTCAGTAAGGCATTTAGCCACACCTCCACATTACCCTCAGCTGTGACTGGCCGGTCTAGCTCTACCACTTCGCCCTCACGTGACGAGATGGCCAAGATTCTGTCATATATCTGAGACAGAGGCAAGTAGAGGTGCTTAATATTCAAAGACTTTTGTGAAAGAGATCTGCTTAAATCAAGAAGAATAAAAGCATCTGTTGAGGAATATGACAAAGCAAAGAATGCTGTTACCTTGTCATGAAAGCGGACAGATTTGATGTTGTCAAAAACGTTCAGTAGGTGAGCTTGGATGGTGTGAGAATCGGACGCCTGGCCCAAGATCTCTAGAAGAGCTGGGTCTGACACAAAGAAGAAACGCGGGAACAGCAGACGCTTCTTCTCTAGGTACCTACAAAATATTGGCACAAGATACCAGAAGTGACAAAGAACAAGAAAGAGATGAGAAATGCATACTTTAGCTGGTCGTGAAAATCTGCACAGCTGTAATTAAGTGTTTCAAAGCACAAACAGTGCAGGAAGTGGATGTAGATGTAATATTTAAATATTTTTGAAGATGCACCACAGATTTAACTGGAACCAATCAGCTCCTGACTATTTATTTAATGGCATTATGACTCACATTAACAATGATAAAGTACATAACAGCAATTAAGAGTAGAGTGTTGACTAGTGCCCCTACATGAAGGTTGGCAGTGAATCTAATGCAAACGCACCCAGTGAGGGACTTCTGGCAGATCTCCAGCTGTTCAAGAAGATGAGGAAGGAGCTGGCCCATAGTCTCATCCCCAACACAGGACTGTACCACATTAGGCATCTCATGGGCTCGGGTCATGATCTTCACCCAGGACTTATCAATGTTAGAGAAGCGCTTTGCCTCCTGTAACAAGAGCAGAGAATCACAACTGCACCTTGTTTTCAGCATTATAATGATAGAATTACTGGACAGCAGTGGTGCACCATTTATTAAGGGCGGATAAAGCACTACTTTGCCAAAAAATGTTGTTTCTACAATTTTCCTCAAGGTTCCCCTACACCTAACGTTGTAAATCAGACAAGAGTTCTTTAGTTTTGCAGAGGAGTCGTTGCTAATGCAGTTTAGAAGTAATAAAATCATAGTAACTATCTATTAGTACTCTGCACAGTGCACACAAAAATCATCAAACACCTTTTCCTCTAAGGAAACCTTAAAGGGCTACTTTTCAAATACATATAACTTAAATCAAAATATATTTTTAGATATTTGTGAAAAGAGTTTAAATAATCAGAGACACGTTTTTCAGAGCGTCGGGCAGCTGCACATTTTTCCTGTCAAATGACGGGACCTGTCATTCATATGATAATGACTTGTTAATTCCGGATATTCCATTGGTTGAATTACCGGCCGTGGACTATGTGGAATGTGAACATGAACAAAAGACCTCTCACCTCTCAGCTCACATGTATCTCATAAATATTAAATCTAAGAACCACTGAATGAGACAAACACGTCAAGTCACCTTTGTTAAGTTAAGAGCAGATTTAATCAAAATATAGATTTATGACACTCATTTACACTTACTGCATTTGGCAGACACTCTTTTCCAGAGTGATGTACAGCAGTGTTTTGTTTCCATTAAGAGAATTATCTTAGCTAGTACAGACAGGTTAGAGTCCAAACTACTCTTCAGTTCAGACACTGTTAGAACTAAACCATCACTAACACCTAGTAACTCTTACTGTTTTAACACAGTTGTTGCTGAGTTTGTGCTGAACAAAAGCCTGTGTCACACTTGGGGGAAAAAATTACGCAAGTGCAATTTGTAAAAAAAAGTCAGGGCATGTCAGACTACATCAGAGTGTCTGAAATACCCTCAGACTCCAGAGGGTTAATAATAATAATAATAATATTTTATTTGAAAAGTGCCTTTCAAGACACCCAAGGACACTGTACAATGAAGACATAGAAATTAAACATAAAAACATATTTGCTAAAAGAATAATACAAAACACACTAGTTTAATTTAACTCATCTTAAATAATGGGATTGCAATTCCACTGTATCCTAAAATGTGCTTAAGAACATCGTATCACTGTCCAAATGAGAAATTGCTGTATAATACAAGATCTATCTTGTATCATGATGTTACAAGACCACAAATATACACAGTATACACCACATTTTTGTTAAAAGCATTTATAGCAATTCATTTAGTAATAATTTAAAACAGAATGTCATCATATATCAACTGTATTGTGCTATGACACTATAAGTTGAGACCAAGAGAATTGTAATACTACAATATTGTTAAAATACTCTCCCGTCATGGTTATTACATTAACTCCTGTGCAAACAAGGCAAACCCTTCACTTACAATGATTAACTTCTTATAAACCAGAGAACTGAAAAGTACCTTAGGAAGTTGCTTGGCAATGTCACCACCTACAAATACAGCTTCCAGGTAGATCCACAGGTTCTGCACAGTCATCCAGTTCTCAATGATGTCTGTGGTATTGGACAAGTTCTGAACCCATTTCTGGATCTGAGCCTTGAATGGGGTGTTGTACCTGAACAAACAGGCTGTGTGAAAATGCTATTTGTTGTAAATGTATTGTGAAGGACAGACACGTGAGGACAAAAGATGCTCTACTGAGTTTACTGTTTTTAATGAACATTCAGAGGATCCAGATGCTTGTGAGATAAATATAAAAGTAACCCGTGCTGTAGTACACTATGGGGAAGACCAAATGATTTCATTTATACTGAATCAAAACCTTAATCAGATAAAATACAATGATCTCATTTTAACATTACATAAACAGAGCATAACATGATGCACTAGGCTGAACCTGTATCTAGAGCAACATCTGAGTATGTTAGCATTAGAGTCAACAAAGCACAACACCATAAGCAAAAAATAATAATTTCGTTTGTTAATATACATCCATTCCTGCATTTCAGGTCTGCAATATGTTTGAAACAATTTGGGATAGTAAAACATTTACCACCTTGTAATGATGTTATTCCTCCTCACAACACTTAAAAGATGTTTTGGCAGCAAGTATACAAAGTAATGACGTTCTTCATGTGTTACTGTGTTCCATTATTCATACAAACACATCTTATTGTGTGCAACAGTACAGTTGGGCATTGTCACATTTTTCATCTATCCATCCATTATACCATCCGCATAATCCTGATCAGGGTCATGGTTAGTCTCCTACCCCCTCACCGGGCATAGGGCAGAGCATTACACTATCCTAAATAAGCCCCCAGGGCAGAGCGCCAATCTATCTGTGGGTGCGCGTGCACACACACACACACACACACAATTTAGTGTACTCAATTTACCTGACCTCCATGTTTTTGGACTGTGGGAGGAAACTCACGAATACACAAAGAGATAATGGAAACTCCATCCAGCCAGACCTCACTGCTGAGATGCAAAAGTACCTGTACCATCTTCTTCCACAGCCATGCCTTTGTAACATGTGCAGCATGTGGTTTTGCATCGTCTTGTTGACAAATGCATGAATGTCCCCGGAACAGATGTTGTCTTTTAAACAGCTTATGTTGCTATAAAATCTCAATGTACTTTTCTGCATTAATGCTGACATCACAGAAGTGTAAATGACCTTTTTCAGGGTACTGACACAACCCTATACAATGATAGAAACCTGGCTTTTGGACTTGATGATAACAGTCTGGATGGTAATTTTTCATCTTTGGTCAAGAGCATACTGTGTCCATTTCTCCCAAAAAAACATCTGGAATACTGATTTGCCCAGAGAAGTCAATGCCACTTCTGGAAGTTTAAGTAATATTTATGAATGTACAGACACTGTGTAGTGTAGTGTTTGACAAAAAATTGCCAAAGTATTCCCTTGCCCATGTGGTTATACTGTGAGAGCTATCTATTGATGAATGGAGGTTCGTATCATATCAGATAGGTCTGATGGTCCTACACCATTAAGTTATATATAGACCAATGAAATAACATTCAAATCTATAATATCACATACTGGTAGCCAGTGTACGGATTTAAGACCAGGAGAGAATGTGTTCTTTTCTTCTGCTCCTAGTCAGAACTCTTGTAGCTACATTTTGAATCATCTGAAGCTGTTTAATTGACTTTTGTTCATGTCCAGTTAGGACACAATTACAATAATCAATCCTGATAGTAATAAAGGTAGTTTCTCCAGGTCTGGTTTACACAGAAAATCTCTGATCTTGTTGATGTGATTTAGTAGCTGCTTTAATATGATGACTAAAACTGAGATCTAAGTCCAGTAGTACACCAAGGTTACTCACCTGTTCTTATGATTCAAAGGCTTTAGATTGCAGACAGATTGCAAAAAAATCAGTTTTATCTTTTTCAGCTGCAGAATATTTTGTCCTTTACAGTTAGTAATGCACTCATGGGACTTACTAAGTGAGTCAAGGGGACCCCAGTCACATTTGGGGAAAGGAACAGGTAAATCTGACCTACATAGCTACATAGACCTATCACCTACATAGCTGTAATCAGTCATCCCATAATCTTGTAGAATCTGACCAAGAAGAGCATATATGCGTTAAATACATTTAAACTATGTGCACAAAATTTCCCCTGTGCCAACTTTTCTGGAGGCTTGATATGCAGGAATGGATGTATATTAACAAATAAAATGAAGTTGACCAGAGAAAACAGAGTGTAATGAAATAAAAGTCAAAGAAACACTTATCAAGAAGCAGTGAAGAACTGAAAGCTCTTCCTCATTAACATTGAATTCAGTACCTGTTGCTCATGAGGGAGCCCAGCATCATGAGGCTGTCTTCCATATTGCTGATGATTTCAGATGTGCTGTCTCCACGCAGTAGCAGTTCCCCGCGGGTTTTGAATTGGGCAAAAGTGAAGGTCTTATTGTCCCACTCAGCTATCACCTGCTTTAGTTTCTGTTCTATGTCCCGTTCTTTCACAGCACTGATGCAGATATCCTGGCATATACATTCAAATCCATTACAGTCTTGACCAAAATCACACAAAAAACTGAAGGGCTAATTCAAGCATTAATGCATTAAATGACATAATTTACTCCTATAACCTCTTTGGCATGGGTGCCTTAAGCCTGGTCTGGGAGATCTACCACCCAGGAGAGTTCAGATCCAGTATACCTGAGGCTGATATTAAGATGACCCTGAAAGCATTCATCACACGAATCAGGTGTATTAGATAAACCCTCTGGAATCAGCTCTCCCACTGGCTGCAAAATTCTGCATAAACACTTAGTATATAACTTAGGGAGACTTTATCCTAGCAATCAAAACAAAACATGCTCCAGAAACCTTGACGGGCCTACTTTACAAATACATATAGCTTTAATCAAAAATATATTTTTAGATTCTTGTGAGAGGAGCTTAAATAGGCAGAGACACATCTGTGAGAGCAACTCAGACAGCTGCGCATATTTCCCGATATGTCATTCATATGATAATGACATGGTAATTTCATTGGTGGGTTCCAGCAGCCTGGAATCTGTGGAATGTGGATTCAACAAAAACCTCTCACCTGAATGTTTCACATGTACTGTATTTCATAAATACATAAATATTCATTGTAAGGTTAGTGTCTGAGTGAAAACAGAGTGTCAGCTTTAAGCTTTAGAAATAAAACCACATACAATTTCTAAAAACTGTAATGAGCAGTGTGTAGCCAACACCTCTGTTTATGCTATTCTGAGCTAGAAATGTTTACAGAGTGTTTTTCACAATATATCAGCACATCTGAAAACAGGTTTTTGTAAAGTCTAAGTTTAGAGCAGATTTAATCAGAATATAGATTTATGACACTCTTACTGTTCTGACTCTGTTGTTGCTGAGTTTGTGCTGAACTAAAGCCTGTGTAACACTTTGGGGAAGAAAATTTTAGATGCAATTTGTAAAAAAAAAAAAAGTGAAGCCTAAATCAGAGTGTCGGGAGCTGAGCTCTACAAGGTGGCAGATCTCCAGGATCAAGATTGGGCACTCCTGCTTAATATCTAATGGCAGTGTTTGAGTTTCAGAACACTCCATTAGAGGATGAGCAGCAGATTACAGGGGTGTTAAAATGAACTCACTTCAATTTCCTCTTTATATTTGAGGAGTGGAGCCTCCATGATGTTGCGGAGCTTGAAAGTGTCTGTCTCCACCTCAAAGGTGTGGCCCGTGACCTCTGTGATTCTCTTCCAGTGGCGGGTCATCATGGCTCGGTTGGCCATCAGCTCCAACAGGGGACAACACTCACTAAACTCATCAATAGTTTTCTTCAGGTCCAAAAAGGCCTGCCACTCCTTCAAGGCCCGAGGCAGTTTGCGACATCTAGATAAGTGGTTAATAAGGGATACAGATGCTATAGGCCAAACTATAGAGATGCTATAGCTAAAACGTTTCTGATGTTTCAAATAAGAATGAACAAAGTACACAAGCAGAACTTCACAATTTACAAAAATTGTGTGTGGTCTTTGGTAGATGAGCTGTCAATAATCAGTAACATCAACAGCATATCAACAGAAGAACAGCAGTGAACCATCTGAATACATGAGCAAGTGTTAAAAAAAACTGCTGAAATGTATATTGCTTACATTAACAGGATATAGCAAAAGCTTATTGTGCATTTAATTTACATTAAACTAATTATTTATTAAATTCACCTTCATTTTCACAAGCCCTGACCCAGGCCCTAATCTTAACCTTAATCCTAACACTTATCACGGCTCTAACTGTCAGACATGCCCTGGCTTGTGTTTTCCCTTTTGTGTCTGCCCTGAGAGGTATTCCACAAAGCGGGTTGGACAACTTCAGCCAAAAGCTGAGGAATGTCCAGTAGGAACATGATGCATGTCTTACCCAGTTTTTTGTGTTTATGTTTTAGTTTGTGTCATCAAACAAGTCCTGCCTTCTCATTAGTGCTCCCAAATGTATCTAGTATCTGATTCATATATAACACACCACCACCACATCACTGTCACTGCAGTGCTGAGAATGATCAACCACACAAAAAATACCTGCTCTGTGGGGGTCCTGACTATTGAAGAACTAATAAAGTTTACAGAGAAACAGATGGACTACAGTCTGTAAGTGTGTCTGGTCAGTGGCGCTGGTAAAATGTACAATGAGTGTAGATACACGGAAATGGTTTTATTAAAGAGGCTGGTTGGTGTTATCTCTGTAAAAGCTCAAAATAAGGCATGATTGTTCTTATTTCATGGTATGATAAATCAGCTTGTTACAAGAGCACTTTCTCTTAATGTCCCCCAAATCTCAGTCTTTTAGTAATACACAGTTAGTCTAAATCTAAAGATCAGAGACTTTGCAAAAGACTTATACAGCTCAGGGTTCAGTCTGCAAGTGTGGTATGTTATAAAGAATACAAATGTTCACCACAGAAAAGCAAATTACTATCCTACACTTTATATACACCACGTCTGTCACTGACGTGCTACAACTTTTGTAACTTAGTTATGTGAGAGGAACTATGGATGAGATATTGTTTTTCATAAACTAATATGAATGAAAGCAGAGTTCTGTGCTGTTTGAGAAAATGACTTTGGCTCAGTTCTTCTGCGGTATTGAGGTTCTCATAAGCGTGAAGTATTTAAATTCAGACAAGCTCAGTTGCCTTTGTGCAACAACATTGGGAAATATACCCTGTTTGTTACAAAATGATGACTGAACACTCCATTTCAGCTTCCTAAAACTGGAGTGGATGCTTTGAATGGAAGCAGACAGGGAAAATGAGTATCCCGCTGTATGCTATGCTCTAAATGTGACTTTCATTTGCAATCTCTGACGAGCACAGAGAGTGAATCTGTCTTGAGAAAAGGCTATCCAACTGACCGGTGAAATTGAAATCCCCTGGTGCATTCATCCGATTCAACGAAAGGTATTACACTGATTGCCACAGAGAAGATCTTCTATCTTTTCAGAGGGAGAAAAGAGGAGGAAAAAGAAACAACAGTTTCAGAGTGTGTGCTTTTTTCCCCACTCACCTCGTCTGGAAGTCTAGGAGTTCATTGTTGATCCTCTCGATGTGAACGTCAGCCCACAGTATATCATAGTAGCCATTGACTGTGTCGATGACATTGTTGTAGAGGCCATAGAGCTTCTGGAGTAGGGTCAACTGCTTCCTGATCTCCAGAAGCTGAGGATGCTGTGTAACAGGCAGGCCAAATAGCTCCTCGCCTCCAGTAAATGTGATGTATTTACGGTAAAGGTTATCAAAACGGTTCTGCCGGAATCAAAGAAGAATTAGTACTGAAATCATTGCGTTATGACAGCAGTAGTTTATGATATTCAGTTTTGTAAAATGTTTCATTTATAATTAGTTTTCGTCATTCACAAACAGACTGGATCAGTCAACAGTTGTCATCTGATTAGAAAACAAAAAAAAAACTCAATTTTCTTACCCAATCATGAATAACGTCAATACTAATGAAGACCTAGTGATGAAATTTAGACTAAATATACCTCAGTCTGTGAAAAAGACTGAGGTTACAACATGTGCTGAAAGTGTTCAGCATGCACTTCTTTTCTCCTGATCAGGCAGTGGGGTCTGCATGGAGACGTGTTTTTTTGGGGCAGATTTCTTTCGCGTTGCGTCTTCTGAATTAAATTTGTTATCCAGTACACTAGCATTGTGAACAATCCTCCTGTACAGTGTACTGATACATTCTGCACAGATCACTGGGTGAAATGACCAACATCCTGTGCTGTGCTCAAGAGGATAACTGAATGTTATCTGATGGAGACCAATGGAGAGGTTTGGACGGGCGCTGGCCTCCAGTCCAACAGTCACAGCTATTAGTCAGCAGAAACACCCATTTACCCACATTGTAATCATGTATGTCTTTTTCAGACAAACTGAGGTATATTTAGTCAAACTTTCATCAGCATATCTTTATTATTATTAATATTGTGTTAATGTTAATTATGTTAATGAATTATGTTAATTAATGTTAATTAATGTTCACAGTTGTTTGGGAAAAGAAGCAAATGGGACACCCTATATAACCCCTTCTCCCTCCTCATTAGGTCACACCACAATACCTGAAACATAATCAGCCTGTCACTGGCATCCTGGGGAGCCAAACCAACCACCATAGGACCATCCTAGGAACAACATGTATAATTTTAGACAAAATTCCTAATTGAAATACACTAATAATAACCTGTATAGCTTCTGAGAAGCTTTGTTGACCACCACCCAGCCCTTGAATGGGAGACTATATACACATCTATTTTGATTTATTTTGATCTAGTAAAGTAGAAATGGGAGCAGAAAATAATGTGGGAGTGAAAAGTTATCTCAATCATCTTTAAGCTGCTCTAAAGTTTGAAGTCTCCTTTGAGGGCTCACCTTTTCATAATCCTGGTAGAAGTGCCTGCAGTCCTCCACGAATGTCTGCACGTTGCTAATTAGCTCTCCCCTGAAGTTTGGCTGCAAAGAGACCAGCTCATTCTGCACCTCTGTACTGCGGGTCAGCAGCTTCTCCCAGGTGTAGCGCAGCGTGTCCACCTTCTCCATCTCCTCCTTCACTACAGACAGTCCATACTTATTTAGCATGGCATATGACTCCTGGAGAGGACCAGAACATCAGAAGAAAAATATGCACTTCAAACTTGAAGACACAATCCATTAACTAAGCATTTTACATTTCCATGAAAGATATTTGTCCTCACCAGCCACATTCACTTCTGCTGAAATTCAGAGAAAACAAATGTGAAGCTTTTCTTTCAGAAGTTTGATTTACCTCAACAGGTCCCACTTGGAAGTCTATGTTGATCTGATGCTCCCTGATCTCTTTGAGTGCTGCCATCGCAATGCGAATGTCATCCAGGTCTTTAATCGGCCGGTTCAGTTTCTTGCTGGCTTCATCCACAAATACAAAAATCTGCTCCATCTCAATACGGTAGTTCCTGTTGCACTGGTGACCGAAGTCCACCATCCAACTCTTGGTCTCAGCAGTCAGGGCCAGCTTCAGATCAGCTGAGAAAATTAATAAATTACTATATTTACATTCTACGGTGTGAAACGTCAAAGCTGGATGAATATTTTTTAACTGACAATAAGCCATATCCAACCTCACTGTATGATGTTTTATGAAAGCAAATATGTTTCACAATTTATAATTAAGTCAATTTGCACACAGTCCAGTATAACATGCTAATATTATTTGGTTTCCTGTGATGTATTCTGCATTATATGGTAAATTTCTTCATTGAATAAAGCTTACCATTAGCTAATTTTACAAGGCTGATTCTATCTTTAACACACTTCAGATGAATGGATGTCTTATAAGACCTGCAGTGCTACTTGAAACAGACTGAAGAAGACAAGATTAGTATAAAAAATAAGGCTAAGCTGTGCCCAAAGTCAGAAGGCTTACCTGTGTAAAGTGCCAGTGCTCCTACAGTGATAAATTCAGTTTCAGCATTGATCTCCAGCTCCAGGTCTCGGTAGTAGAGGATCTGAGTCTCAAAATCAACCAGGAGAGGGTTGCTCTTGCTGAACATCTGGATGGTGCTCTCTCTGTCCCTTTTCCAGATGTGGTGGTATCGGCTGAAGCGATCCAGAGCATTCATCACCTCCTGCAGAAGAAGAACACGACTCCTTTCAAAGTTCTTATCACAGATGACAGAAACAACAATGAGGGAACACTGGAAATGTTAGTGTTCAGTAAAGTATTCAACTCTTTTACAACCCAAAACGTGTTCCATACTGGGACAGTATAGAAAAAGCAGAAAAAAAGCTAGTTCTGACTAGCTCTGCATTTTCCATATTGCCCCAACTACACTGCTTGGCCAAAAAAGGTCACACACTAATATTTGGTTGGACTACCTTTAGCTTTGATTTCAGCACACATTCACTGTGCCGACATTTCCACAAGCTTCTGCAATGTCACAACACTTATTTCTGTCCCGAGTTACTTTAATTATTACCAAAGATCTTGTACTGATGATGGGAGATTTGGACAACTGCACAATGTCTTCTTCAGCACATCCCAAAGATTCTCAATAGGGTTCAGGTCTGGACTCTGTGGAGGCCAATCCATGTGTGAAAATGATGTCTCATGCTCCCTGAACCACTCTTTCACAATTTGTACCCGATGAATCCTGGCATTGTCATTCTAGAATATGCCCGTGCCATCAGGGATGAAAAAAAGTGATGCATCAGAGTGCATCACTTCAGCCGCCTCTCTTCTTACCCTGATGCACCCATCACTCTGGAACAGGGTAAATCTGGACTCACCAGACCACATGATCTTCTTCCATTGCTCCAGAGTCTAATCTTTATGCTCCCTAGCAAATTGAAGCTATTTTTGCTGGTTAGCCTCACTCATAAGTGCTTTTTTAAAGGCTACACAGCTGTTTTGTCCCAATCCCTTGAGTTCCCTTTACACTGTAGTGTATTTCTCTTTTTTGTGTTTGTTTCTTCCAGATGCACTATTGCTGAACAGCCGTAGAAATTATTTTATACAATCAGCACTGAGTGAAGCCACCTGTTACCAGCAGGGTCAGACATGCACAGGCTAAGCCAATTACACCACACCAAGCTGCAGAGAATCACAGCTAATGGCTAGTAATTAGTGAATCAGTAGAGAGGAGCCTGTTCCTAGGGGCAGAAAGTTAAATGGAGAGGGGGCAGCCCTATACAATAATACACAACATAGTAATTAGGCTTAGGGTTAGGCCCAACGATTAGGGTTAGTCTGATTCAAATGTGAGTTACATTTACAGTTTAAGACCCAAATAAAATGTCATTGTAATACATAATACAAATCACTGGTGTGATGTTACATTCAGATCATGATTTGACATGTTTAACTTGTTATTCTTGTGATATTTTACACAAATTGCTAATGAGAGCTATACTGTTTATTGCTAAATGTTTGTAAACTTTAGTGTTACTACAATGTTACTGCATTAGATGGCATAATTCACAGAATATCTATTCTCCATCATGCATTGCCACATCTCCACAATGCACACTGTCACAGTTACACCCTCAGTTCAAATAAACAGATCAGAACTTCTTTTTGATTTGTGCCTGCATGCTAAAATAAATCTGAATGAGTGTGGAAACTTTAAAAGTGCTTTTGATGAGGTAGAGCTAAGCACAGCTTACCTTCTTGGTTGAATTTATGGAGGTGCTGAGCACAGACACTAGCTTGACAATCTCTTTGTTCTCTGAGACACTTTTGTAGTAGTTCTTGGCTTGGAAAGGAATAGCCTGATTGGCAGAGGCTGAGATGTCTGAACAACTGCCATCTAAAGAAACAAAATCAGCATGCATGTTATGATATCCTCCACCTTTGAGGAGCATCTGTTCAACAGCCACTCCAAGCTGGAGAATAATCCCAGGTTTGTAATGCAATGCATTCCTTTAGAACAATCAATCATGATGATGCCCGCTTACCCCAGACGCAGCTGATCAGTCAAGACTGTTGTGCGGACCTTGTTTAGAGTCCAAATTTTGATTCTTTAATTTAGAACTTGAGCTGCACTGCTAACAAACACAAGATCTCATTATTCAATAAACAGCCCAGATGTGTCAGTTATAACATCACCAAAAGTCATACTGTGTACTAAAACACACGGACTAGTCTGTGAGGTCTGGATGCAGTTTGAGCAGGTTCAGAGAGGTTTTGGTGATGTATCTTAATGAAAATATCTGGGTTATTTAGGTGACTATTGAGTTCTAATAGATGTTAGCAGTGTGTGCCTCACAACTCCAGTTCTAAACTAAATACTGATTGAACATTTGTGCACACATGATTTGTGGGTAATCTATCTAACATAAGCTTGTTACTGTATATCCATAACAATATGAACATTACATTGCATTCATTTGATGAGAGCTGCCGATGACACACACGAGGGCTGAAGCACAAGATGAAGGGATGAAGAACCAAGGAAGACACTGAACATCTTTGGCTCCAAAGATGGATTTTTGCATTTAAATATTACGCAACTTAAAATGTTATCTACAATTAAAATGAACACTTCCAGCTGGGTCATTCTCAGCACTGCAGTGACACTGCTGTGGTGGTGCCATGTTAGTGTGTGCTACACTGGTATGAGTGGATCATACACAACAGACCTGCTGGAGTTTTTAAAACACTGCGCACATGTACAATGTTATATGCACCAATCATGTTGGTCCTGTTAGAAACCACTTTTTCATATGTGCATAAGACATGTCAGTGGAGTTCAGGCCTGCTGTCCTGCTCCTAAATTCATGGCTCCACACACATGCTTTGTGACATTAGTTTCAAGACTAGCTGACTCCAAAACTATAGATTACACTTCATAGGCCTTGTACATTCCTCTTCAGGGACAACAACATCTGATTAATAAGTCTCCAAAGCTATCTGTTTAATCTCACTGCCAAAAGGCCTACTGAGCTAACCTTGGGGTCTCCTGACAACAGGACTTATGTCATTTCAAACCAATCATGACCCTTCTCTATTTTCCAACCAATCACATCATTACACAGTTTCAAACCTGTATGTCTTTGCCTTTCTAAAGCATATATACTCTGCTGTTTCAAACAATAAACTGGGGAACCATCTTGAGAACAGACTCTGTCTCTGTTGTCATTTGAACTCCCCCAGCGCGCTGCAGGCCGAGGCGGACGGAGGAATCCTACATTCTACTGTAGTTGTATGGCTCAGTATTTCAGAGATCGAACCCCAGA